>ML385668.1:318-158191 GCA_005239525.1 Nicotiana knightiana | reverse complement strand
AAGAAAGGTGTAGATGATCAAGGTGTTGATTATGAAGGAGATGCACCAAGTAGTGATGGAGATGATGCACCTGTTGGTACTGAACAACGGACATCTAGTGATGCGTGTACCAATATTGAGGGAGGTAATCCGTTTGCAGATGCACTTGCTATTTGCGCTGAAATCGCTTTGCTAGGTAAAGCGACACAGGAAATTCATAGTACAGGTATAAAATTTTTCTATATTTATATATATAGGTCATTTATCTGTCTCCACTATTTCTGAATATGCAGTGGAAGTTAATACAAGTGAAAAACTCTCTGAAGATAGAGTGGATAAAATTCTTTCAGAGAATACTCAAATACTCCTTGATGTTGCTGCACAATTGAATGAAGTTAGAGCTGCTGATATCAACAAAAGCGTGCAGGAAACCACAGTGCGAGACAAATGTCAAGGTATTCTATAGATCATGAATTTATTAAATTTGATCCAAGTATATTTTTTACAGTTTGAAATTTAAATACTTTATTTTATTTTTTTTATATTTTTTTATTATTATTTAGAAGGATTGGATGCAGCTTCAAAAGAAATGGGTGAGATTCTGAGGCAATATGAAAAAGGAAAAATACATATATTCACACCTGTTGGTTCACAAACAGGTGTGAATTTGTGTTTGTATTATTTTATACAATTTAGTCAGTATTATTTAAATTTTTTTTTTTTGCATGAAGATATAGGCAAATCTAAGCCCAGTGAAAGTGGATCTGTTCAAACACCATCTGTGCACTTAGACCAGGTAGTTATTTTCTGCAATTCAATTACAAGTTTTTGTTTTGCCTAATGTGTGTTTTGTATCAGTTGTATTTATGTATATATTTTCCTTGCTTTTGCAGATATCATCTGATGCATCGCAACTTCTTCCAAATCCTAAAAGAAGGAAGATTTCCATTTCTCCTAATGTTATGAGGGACACCATTGATATTCCAAACTTCAGTATATGTTCATTTTCAATGGGTAGTACAGAAGGGACTATCGAATTTTCCCCTGCTGCTGAACTGCAGCAGTTAGCTGTGATGGAACCGCAGGGAGTTGTTGAAGTAGGTTCTAGCATGGTTGTGGATCTTCCCCTGCTGCTGAAATGCAGCAGTTAGTTGTGACGGAACAGCAGGAAGAGCAACCAAAAAGAAAACCAGTTAAAAAAGAGAAAAGGATTCGTCTGGAGAGTATTTGGTTGAAATCTCCTTATGTTGTTCCTAAACAAAAGCGAAGGGGGCAAGATTGGAAAGAAGGAAAGACTGCACGAAGGTGTCCCTTCCATTATGTTAGTCGAGACAGTGGAATTATTGGAAAATTTGATGACTGGCTGAAGAAGGATGATAGTCAATATAATTCCAATCCATTCAGATTAGCTAGAATGCCCATTCCAAAGTCGTTCTTTACCGAGCTTGTGGATGCTAACTCTGATCTTTCGGATGAAGTAAGTTACTAAGTTTGTTTTTTGATTTAGTTTTCAACTGTATTTCTCAAAATCTCAGGTTATTTTTATAGTATAGAAAGCAGGACATAACTTCAGCTTATTTTTAGTGCTGAAGTTTAGCATCTAAAACTAAAACTTCAGCTTGTTTGTGCTGAAGTTTTGGAAAATGAATTAAACAACTTCAGCTTGTTTATGCTGAAGTTTTGGAAAATGAAGTAAAAGTTTGACATGCAATCTCTATTTTTTTTTTCTAAACTTTTTAAATCAAACTTGCTGCAGCTTTTTTAGATTATTTCCTAAAACTTAAAGCTCAATATGCTTAAGTTTTTGTCATGCATATTGAAGTTTCTAGTTGAAATGCATTTTTTCAAAATTTTCATACTTATATGCTCAAGTCATACTTATAATTTTCTTTTGTTGTTGTTCTATTGCAGCATATTGAAGTGAGCATATATTTCGCGCGAAAAAAATATTGCTATCACCTTCCAAATTATTCAAAATCAAGATGTGCAATAACTTATTTACTTTTTGATCAGTACATGACTAAGCTAGGTACTGTTCACCCTACAGATGACGAAAAGAAAAAAAATTTAAAAAGGAGGGAAAAGTCAAAAAGTAAGAGAAAGAGGACATCTAAAGAAGAAGAGGAAGTGGTGTTTCAGGAACTTACAGAGTATACTTGGTTTGAAGATCAATCAACTGGTGAAATGGTGACCAACTATGTAAGAGGCACTGACCTCTCATGTGGGATCTCATGGGCATGTGCTGAAAAAGTATTTTTTCCATTTCGACTTCCGCCAACAGGGAAGCAGTCATCAACGCACTATNTCACACAATAAGAGTTGGGCAGAAAATAGTGTGGATAAATTTCAAATTATGTGGATGAAGACACCCCTGCAGAGTAACAAGTACGTGTTTGGCATATCTTTTAACGATGCATATTATGTTTATTATTTTTTATTCTTGTGTTAATTATTCTTCAATTCTTATTTTCACGTGTTTTTGTAGTGTTGATTGTGGTGTATATACTCTTAAGTTCATGGACATGCGCTTGAAGAGAGAAGATGTCTTTAATTTCGATCAAAGTCAGGCTCTTACATTCAGGAAAGGATTGGTTGCAAATCTGTGGGCTCATGCTATGTGGAAAAGGGAAAGTGGCTATGATACTCCAGAAGAGAAATTAGGAGATGACTATGGAGAACATGAAGATACTCTGTGTGATTTTTTTCAATAGAGTATAAACTGATAAATGAAAAACAAATTTGTTATGTTTTTTAAAGGATATAAGTGAAATCTAATATATTTTATCATACATTTTTAGTATATTTTTGATAAAATTCAGCATGCTAAAGTTTGTATTGGCTGAAGTTTTTACAACCATTAGTAAAAAACTTCAGCTTGTCGAGAGCTGAAGTTTTTACAAATGAACTGATTAACTTCAGCTTCTTGTGCTGAAGTTTTAAAAAAAGCTCAGGACAAAACTATAGAATTAAGGACAAAACTTCAGCATATGAGGTGCTGAAGATTTTACAAATGAGCTAACTGACTTCATCATCTTGTGCTGAAGTTTTTACAACCATTACTAAAAAACTTCAGCTTGTCGAGAGCTGAAGTTTTTACAAATGAACTGATTAACTTCAGCTTCTTGTGCTGAGGTGCTAAAAAAAGCTCATGACAAAACTATAGAATTAAGGACAAAACTTCAGCATATGAGGTGCTGAAGATTTTACAAATGAGCTAACTGACTTCAGCATCTTGTGCTGAAGTTTTTACAACCATTACTAAAAAACTTCAGCTTGTCGAAAGCTGAAGTTTTTACAAATGAACTGATTAACTTCAGTTTCTTATGCTGAAGTTTTAAAAAAAGCTCATGACAAAATGATAGAATTAAGGACAAAACTTCAGCATATGAGGTGCTGAAGATTTTACAAATGAGCTAACTGACTTCAGCATCTTGTGCTGAAGTTTTTACAAATGAACTGATTAACTTCAGCATCTTGTGCTGAAGTTTTTCATAAAGCTCATGACGAGTAAACTATAGAATCTGGGGATAAAAGCTTCAGCACATTATGTGTTGAAGTCTTTACAAATGAACTAACTTATCTCAGCATCTTGTGCTGAAGTTTTTCATAAAGCTCATGAAGACTAAACAAACTTCAGCACATTATGTACTGAAGTCTTTACAAATGAACTAACTTAGTTCAGCATCTTGTGCTGAATTAACTTGATACTTATATTTTCTACATTTACTAGTTTCACCTACCACCTACTTATCTTATAACAATCAATTTCTCTGAACACGTAAAGCATTAAACATACCTGAAAATTTACTTTTATATTTATAGATATTAAATTGATTAGGTGCACTCTTTGGCATTATAAACTATAGAATTCAGGGATAAGAACTTCAGAACAATTGTAATGAAGGAGACGTCCTGAAATTTCATGTGTGAAGGAGACTTGCCACAGATTGTGGTGCATGACAAACTCGAGTTCTGGGATATTTGTGATGCACCAAAAATTGTGGCCAGTCTCCTTTCACACATGAAATTTATGGACATCTCCTTCATTATCTTTGCTTTCACAACTTGTTACTGTTGCCCATGTTGTAGCAAGTAGTAATACAGTGGCCGCAACTGTGGATCATAGTTTACTAAAAAATATTAATCCTTATGATGAGAGTACCACCTCACTTGTCAACCGGTATCTTTCTATGCCAAGGACAACGATAGCAACGACAGTCGTTTGATAGTGAGGTGGTATTCTCATCATAAGGATTAACATTTTTTAGTAAACTATGATCCACAACTGCGGCCACTGTATTACTACTTGCTACAGCAGGGGCAACAATAACAGGTTGTGAAAGCAAAGATAATGAAGATGTCCTGAAATTTCATGTGTGAAGGAGAGTTGCCACAGATTGTGGTGCATGACAAACTCGAGTTCTGTGGAAACAAGATAGAAATTATGAAAGTCCAGAAGGGCAAGAAGGACATGATTATGGAGAATATAAAGAGACTTTGTGTGCATTTCTTTGAATAGAGAATAACTTGTAAATGAAAAACATTTTTTTTCATTTTTTTTTCAAGGATGTAAGTGAAACCAAAATTTGGATTTGGTGAATATACATTAATTTGTGTGAATTATGTGTTCTCTGTCTTTTAAATTTTTCTTCTATTCGGATTATCAAATTAGATAGTACTGAACTTCTTACAAATGAACTAATTTCATAAAGCTCATGACGACTAAACTATCGAATCCAGGGAGAAAAACTTCAGCACAACGGTAGCTGAAGTATTCAAAAATGAGCTAATTTACTTCAGCATCTTGTGCTGAAGTTTTTCATAAAGCTCATGACGACTAAACTATCGAATCCAGGGATAAAAACTTCAGCACAATTGTAGCTGAAGTATTTAAAAATGAACTAATTTACTTCAGCATCTTGTGCTGAATTTTTTCATAAAGATCATGACGACTAAACTATCGAATCCAGTGACTAAAACTTCAGCGCAATTGTAGCTGAAGTATTTAAAAATGAACTAATTTACTTCAGCATCTTGTGCTGAAGTTTTTCATAAATCTCATGACGACTAAACTATAGAATACAGTTCAGCACCTAGGATGCTGAAGTATTTACAAATAAACTAATTTATTTCAGTATCTTGTGCTGAAAATTTTCATAAAGCTCATGACGACTAAACTATAGAATCCAATAATAAAAATTTCAGCACGTAAGGTGCTGACGTGTTTAAAGATGAACTAACTTAGTTCAGCATAAAATGCTGAACTTTTTCATAAAGCTCATGACGACTAAACTTCAGCATATTTTCNTTCAGCACCTTCTGCTGAAGTTTTTCATAAAGCTCATGAAGACTAAACAAACTTCAGCACATTATGTGCTGAAGTGTTTACAAATAAACTAATTTACTTCAGCATTTTATGCTGAAGTTTTTATTACTGTACAAATACTGTGGACAATCTGAAGTAACATTAACCACTTACTTGTTTTACCAACTACTTATCTTTTTACATTGAATTTCTCTGAGCGTAAAATAGTAAAACAGATGAAAAGTTACTTTTACATTTATTAATAATAAATTGATTAGGTGCACTTTTTGGCTATATTAATAATCTCTTCACTTGAAAATTTTCATAGTTATCCTTAGACTTCTATCATATTTCTTTAAATTTATATTCATCCTTAGTCTTTCATCTTTTTTCAAAAGAAAGAATGTCTGTTGCAAGTGGAAGTAGGAAGCTTTAAATGGAAGAAATTTTGCAGAAGTGGGATAGTTTGAAGTCTGATTGGAACAATAACGTACCAATGTGTAACCTTATGCAAAAGTGGGATCAAATAAAGGCTGATTGGGAAAGAATCAGACCAAAGTTTATTGTCGATGAATTATTCCAGCACAGGATTAACCTTGAACATAGTTGTCAAGGTTATCCAAGCTCATTTGAGAAGGTTGTCCAGCAGAAAAAAANTTCCCCTGGGAGATCTTCGAACCTTAGATGACTCTCCATCAATAGCACCTACTCCTCTTCATTCCCCTATGTCTGATGTCTATAATTTTCTAGTCATGTCTAATGTAAAAACCCCTAAATTTTTACATCAGAATGACATATCTTGGTTTCTACCACAAACTGCAAAAGCTTCCATCTTGTGAAGCAATAGTTGGTACTGCGAGTGATCAAAATATGTTCGTCCATAGTAAAGTTTTGTCAGAAACAACATTTGTGTAGCAAAAAACGGGATATAGCTTTTCTGGTAAACTAGAATATAACTGCAGGGCGAAATAGACGATCCTCCTTGTTGTTGTTGTTGTAAAAAACCCTAACTTTTTACATCAGAATGACATATCTTGGTTTCTACCACAAACAGCAAAAGCTTTCATCTTGTGAAGCAATAGTTGGTACTGGGAGTGATCAAAATATGTTCGTCCACAGTAAAGTTTTGTCAGAAATAACATTTATGTAGAAAAAGGGGGATATAGCTTTTCTGGTAAACTAGAATATAACTCCAGGGCGAAATAGATGATCCTCCTTGTTGTTGTTGTTGTTGTTGATTGTAATTGCTAGCGAAAATAAAATGAATTGTGTGAATAATCATCTCTGTCTTTTAAATTTTTCTTGTATTTGCATTATCAAATATGTTTGTTAGGTAAACAATATGCTGAAGTTTTTCAAATGAACTAATTGACTATAGAATCCAGGGACAAAAATTTCAGCATAGGATATTAAAAAGCGATCGACTCCAGGGATAACAACTCCAGCACAGTGGTTGCTGAAGTATTAAAAAATGAACTAATTTACTTCAGCATCTTGTGCTGAAGTTTGTCATAAAGCTCATGAAGACTAAACTATAGAATCCAGTGATGAAAACTTCAGCATATTATGTGCTGAAGTCTTTACAAATGAACTAACTTAGTTCAACATCTTGTGCTGAAGTTTTTCATAAAGCTCATGAAGACTAAATATAGAATCCGGTGATAAAAACTTCAGCACATTATGTGTTGAAGTCTTTACAAATGAACTAATTTACTTCAACATTTTTCATAAAAGCTCATGACAACTAAACTTCAGCATTTTTTTTAAATTGATACTCATCTTTTTCGCATTTATCAGCCACTTTTTGTATTTTATCATCTACTTATCTTACATTTACATTTATTACCTGAAAATTTATGAGGCTGAAGTTAAGTTTTGTAAAATTTATATTCATCCTTAATCTTTTATCTTTTTTTTGAAGAAAGAATGTCTGGTGCACGCAGAAGTAGGAAGCTTTCAATGGAAGAAATTATGCAGAAGTGCTTTGTACTTCAGCAATATATAAAAGAGTGCAAGAGTCTTTTCNACCTTGCAGCGCTTTGAAAAAGATTTATTACCATGGCTTTTGCATGTCTTTGCTTTAAATTTTTCTCAAAGTGATAGAGGCAGATACCATGGTGAGCTTCAGGATAAACTTTTCTAATCCCATTTGCAATCGACTGGTTTCTATCTGACAAGAAAACCAGTTCATGACGGACTTGAATTGCTTTTCTCATTTCTCCAAAGAACCAAATGTATGCCTCATTGTTTTCTGATTCTGCTACACCAAAAGATAGAGGAAATATTTGATTGTTAGCATCCTTTGATACAGCAACAAATAGAACGCCACGATATTTTGACTTTAAAAATGTTGCATCTACTGCAATAACAGGTCTACAGTAGGACCAACCAGCTATTGATGCTGCTGGAGCAAAGAATATGTAACAAAACCTGTACAGTGAAACACAAAAAAACAAATCATAAGGTGTGAAGTTTAACTTCAGGCTGATGGTTGGTATTTGTTTTGCTTACCGATTCTGCTCATCTCTTTTTATGCTTGTGTACGTTCCTGGGTTTCTTGTGATATCACGACATGTCTTGTGATATCCAATGTCAATTCCAAATTTCTTTTTCATTTATTTTTCTACAAAGGCTGGTATAACCTCTATCTTTTTGTCTCGAACATGTTCTAAAATTTGTTCACTTATAAAATTTGATGTAGCATGCTTCTGATCTGATTTTCTTGCATCAACTGAGCATTCATGGTTGTTATGATATTTTATCACCCTGAAAAGTGTGGAATTTTTTATTCTGGTAGCACGCACAATCCAACCACATTGCTCCTCAATGCATTTCAGCTCATATCTCTTTGAACATGATCTAACAGCTGTGAATTCAACCTTTTGGGTTATCTCCAAGCTGTAGAAAAATTTAGTCATATTTTCCTTGTTCTCAAAAATTGATCCTACTCTTACTTCCTCAGGCAGTGCATCATGCCTAAGTATTTTACATGGTGAAGATTCTTTCAGCTTTCTCCTCACTCTTTTTCTTGATTTCTTAGAGACTTCAGCTATTTCATCAATTGTATATGATGTTACTGGTATTAATTTCATATTTTCTTCATCTTCGTTGTCGCTTAAATTTTGTTGGATTGTGTGTTGGTTGTCAATTTGCATTATTAACTGCCCTTCTTCTTCTTGTAATGTTAGAAAGTTGTTGCTCGTTGTCTACTACCACTATTGGCTGCTCTAGATCATGTTGATAATTCCAAATTGTTCTGAAGCTCCTATACTGTCAAGAGATTGGCTGAATGTTGCAGAACGTTGTATTTTTTCGACGACAAAATGATAATTCTTGTAGACTGAATCAGTTGTGAGCAAATGTATACAAGTACTGAGTTCTTCATCTGAAGTTACAAGCATACCTTTACCTGTATTTAGTTTGATATCAAACCATATCTTTACAGAATATCCGCTTGAATCAATATTTGTAACTTCACTAATTTTTTTCAGGAAAGAATTGAATGATACTTGTTTATTAATAAGAACAAGCTTTGTATCATGATCCAAGTATTTGAAGTCAGTAGTCCACCTCCCATTGAAATTAAGTACAACGCAAACTGAACTCATCCTAGAGAAGCATGTTTAGTGTCAAGTATTAGCATAAGAATTTAATTATGAAAAAAAGCTGAAGTTTGAGAAAATGAACAATAGAACAAAGCTCATGAAAAAGTTGATTAATGTAGGACAAAAGTTAAGCACAAAAGATATTTAACTTGAGCATGCACGAGAAAATTATATAGCACAGGAGAAAAACTTCAGCACATTCAGTTGAAGTATTAGAAAATAAACTAAAAAACATCAGCATATTTGTGCTGAGGTTTTTCATGACAAATCAATTGTATCCAGGAGAAAATTTTCATCACATTCAGTGCTGAAGTATTAGAAAATAAACGAAAAAACTTCAGCATATTTGTGCTGAGGTTTTTTATGACAAATCTATTGTAANATAGAACACAGTACATAACTTAAGCATATTATTAGTGCTGAAGTTTAGCCAAAAAAACAAATTGTTTAGCAAATAAAGCAAAAAATTCACCAAAACTTTAGCAAAAAATCTCAGGTATCATGAACATCAGTCAGATTCGAAAACTTACAATTTGAATTTTTGTTTGGGAGAGGATATCTGAGAAGAGACGGAGTGATGGAGGAGGACCGGTGAAGTATTTTGTGCGTGATTCAAATATGAGAAGAGACAGAGTGTTTTGTGCGTGATTCAAATATGAGAAGAGACGGAGGTGCGTGATTTTTATATGTTATGTCAGGGGTAGAATGGTCATATTAGTGCGGATTTTTTGTCAGCTAGCTACCAAATCAATAATTTTTAAAAATAGGGTATAAGTTAAAACGTGGCTGCTATGTAGGGTATGGCTGCAAATCGCCCAAAATTGAAGGCAGAGTTTAATTTTTTAAACAAAGTTGGGTCCGTAAATAATTTGCACCCTTAAGAAAAGGAATTTTTACATTCTTATACATTATTTGAAACTTTATTACCCTATTTACTCAAGTTTCAACTTAATTACATACTATATACAAATTTATCAATTTTATACAATTTAGAAATTAAATAAGTATTCTTTTATATTATGAATCAATTATTTCTCATCCTTATTCTCTCTCTCTTGCGCTCTCTCTCTCTCTTTACGTCTCCTTCTATCTCTCAATCACTAATTCCAGTAATGTACAACAAAGGAAAAGAGAGCAGCAATTCCACCATTAACAGCCATTAAAAAGTTTTGAAGCTTTGATCGAATTTGGGCTTTCAAAAACCATTTTTTGTTTGGATTGGGTGTTGTTGCAAGCAATTGAAAATATTGTTTGGAGTTTATATCTCAATTTTGAGGGTGTTTTGGTGAAGATTAGACTTGATTCTGGCTTAATTTCAGATTGAAACTCGAAGAAGAAGAAGAAGACATGACATACATTATACTTACAAAATTGTAGAAAAATTGTATTCTGTTGTTTAAATATATATTTTTTATTTAAATATTGTATGAAAGTTGAACAATATTGTATAAAAATTATATTTAAGTTGTATGATATTGTAGTTGTATATAACTGGGTAGAAAAAATGTATGAAAATTGTAGATAAGTTGTATAATATATAATTAGTTGTATGAAATTTATTTTTATTATGTATAAATCAGATACAAAATATACAAAAAACATATTGTATAAAATTTGTATAAAAATTATATTTAAGTTGTATGATATTGTAGTTGTATTTAACTATGTAGAAATAATATATGAAAGTTGTAGGTAAATTGTAAATAAGTTGTATAATATATAATTAGTGTATGAAATTTTTTTTTACAATGTAAAAATCAGATATAAAATATACAAAAGACATATTGTTGTTTGTTATATATTAGTGCATTATAACGAACCATTTTCTTTATTTTCTACTTATATATTGTGGGTACGATAAACTATTTATCTTAGGTATTTATGAAATATCTGACACCCATATTCTTTCCTAGACTCTGATGGCAATAACACACATTTCAAAACAAATAATGATGGGCAACTTTCAATACGAGGATATGGAAAGAATGGACTGCAAGAAAATGTTGGTTCTGTCATTGGGCACGGGTACAGGAAAGCACGAAGAGAAGTACAATGCTACAATAGCTTCCAGGTGGAGAATGCTAGGTTGGATCTATAACAATGGTGCCACTCCATTGATAGATATGTTTATGCCGAACGAGAAGGCGACGGTACTCGAGATATGAGGGAGTAGATTCTCTACATTCCTAAATATAAGTTCAGGGAGAGAGGAGGGAAAAAAGGAAAAGTACGTAACTAAATCTCTTGATTGAAGGGACAAATAATGGATTTGAGTAGGTGGATTGTATATATTTTGTAACTAAAATGTGTTTAGGTCGGGTAAAAATACCGAAACATGAATATTTTTTTGTAATAAGGTTTCAAATAGTGTATATAAAAAAAAAAAGTTAAAAAGCGATATAATGGATTATACATGAGGTATTGAAATCGTGTAAATTTATTTTTGTTTTACCCGTATACTTTCTATATTACTCTAAAGACATTTGGAGCAGTATTTTTTTTGACTGGGCTTAGCTAAAAGGAGCATAATTCATCGCTTTCAGGAACTTACACATTTTTCTAAATTTTTATTTTATAACTCAAACACATTATTTAGTTTTCCTTTACTTGCTAATCTATGCAAGAGTTAATGTGGCTTGCACTTTGGATATTCAATTTTTATGGATAAAACCTTATCTGGTTAGGCCATTGATAAGCATATACTCATAACTTATGATTGGTGGGAGATATTGCAAATCGTATGATGTGATTTCAAATCTGATGCAAATGGATCCGACAAAATTTGGAGGATCCGACACACGACCAATAACATATTTGAAGAGTCCAAACAACATAAATTACGAGTATTCACATCTTTGTGTGTAAAATAATGAGCAGAGATGATACACACACAAAGCCAGAACTTCAGATTTAGACCTTCAAGAATGGTTCCCCACAAGAAAATGTTTCACCAAACATTAATCTGACTTCTGAAATACACAACCTTCAAAACTTGGATAACCAAAGACAAAACATTGGGTCTAAAGTCCAACAAAGTTTAGCTAAAGAGTATACAAATTTAATGCCCCTTTTACAGAGGGGTATAATAACTTTATGATTTAGTTATATATTCACTGACAAATAGAGGGACCGCCAAAAGGTGAAAAGAAGTATTCCACAAAAAAAAAGAATAAATGGAACAAATTGTAAACAAATATGAATATGTGTCAGCTCCACCTGCTTCATATCTACACTGATGACTTCTCACCTATACTCCTCTCTTTTTATTCTACCACCTTGTATACATTAATATCTCTTCCTGCAAAACCCTCCCACAGTACTACACATCAAATGTCTGGCCGCGAAAGGAAATCCCAACACTCGCTTGCTGGATCATTTTAGACTAATCGTCACAATTCAATCCACAGACTTCTAGCACAGGGCCATCTCTTGAGACAAATGGATTGACTCGTACCCACAACAAGGTTAATACTGAAGCAAGCAGAATCGACCATACAACAACTATGGTTGGTGTTCGCTCTTGCTTTCCCATCAATCCTTTAAGGAATGGGTAAAGATGAATAATAACCCACAAGGCAAAGAATAGCCTACCAAATAAGGGTCCCCAAGAATCATAACCGTTATTTATTGCATCTGAGATGCCAACCACAACTCCAACCATGTTCACTATTAGCAAAGTCGTAGGTGGGATTAATAATGATGTCCACTTGAAGATGTAGAGATCGGAAAATGCCCCGTCGTCTCCTGCTTTGGATGTGACAGTGAAACTTGTTTCCACACCAGCCAAAACCTTGAGCAATCCTTGAAAGAGAGCAAAAAAATGCGAGGATGCGCCTCCAATAACCCAAAACTGTTCATTTCTCCACCAATCATCTATACCAACACCACCCCACTGCATTTCAAGGATACCGGTGGCGGCAATAGAGATAAAGAGTGCCATAAATAAGATGCTGGCATAATTACTGATCTGCGGATGTTTAAACATACGATTAGCGAACTACCTCAGTTATTTAGGAAATTGGAAGTCAATATGAAATAAATGATCAGAAAATGGGAGTGGAAGGGCGATCCTCAGTAATCAGAAATACCATTAGGTGTCTTACTAATGCTATGAAATGCATGTAAACAAGCATTTCTAAATATATGGTTAAGCCGATGAAAGATATATATGCTCTAAATCATTGCTTTTTCAGTAATTCTTTTTAAAAGATTTATCAGGTCAATAGTGGAACAAGAGAAATGAGTTACCTCAGGAACAATGAATTTTCCAGTGAGAAGGCAGATGGCGGGTAAGAAACAGTAGACAATCAAGGGAATGGATGTCAAAGGATATACAACTGAATTTATGTAAGAGAATCTCTCCAGAAATTTCAATCCACCTCCATATCCATACCAGATTGGACAATGCTTGCTCAGCAAAATTTCAACTGATCCTAGAGCCCACCTAAGAACCTGATGGAGACGGTCCGAAAGATTAATAGGGGCCGAACCCTTGAAAGCAGCCCGCGGAGGCATACAATAAACAGACCTCCATCCGTGGCAATGCATCTTAAATCCAGTCAAGATATCTTCCGTGACTGAGCCATAAATCCACCCAACCTGGTTAAAAGGTTAAAGATATCATGAGTTAGTGAAACAAATTTACTAATGTTTTCCGTAACAAAAAAGTAATGAATGGGTCTTACCTCCTTCCCCCATTCTGTTTTATCTTCGTAACCACAGCTAATAACATGAATGGCTTCCTTCAAAAGTGATGAGGTACTGGCCTCCATTGGAAGACCACCATTTTCTAAAAGTGTTGAGGCAACAAAAACAGGAGACTGCCCGAATTTTTTCTCTAGTTTCACTTGGGAAGCCAGGCGTGAATCCACTTTTGCTACTGTAATGCAGCAACATAAGTTAGTCTTTTCACCTCTACTGATCAGTGCATAAATGACAAGAACTATTATTCATTAAGAGCATAACGCTCTAACCTTCAACTCCTTCTTCAATTGTTTCAAGAGCATATATTTGCTTTGATGTCTCCCTGTGCTTTGGCTTCTTCTCTTTCTTTGTTTTCCCTTTCTTGTTGGTTTTCGATCTGAAGCAGCAACAGCAAAAGCACAATTTAGACCAGCAGTTGCAGGTCTTGCTTGGTTTCTTCTTTTTGGCAGGAGCATCATATCCATAAAGTGCATGCCTTCTGAAAACACACCCCGTACCAACATATATTGGTCCTTGTATACCATCTAAACCTTTCATGTTAATCTGTAAAGATTTTCAAGAAATCAGTTACCGCCAAGATGAATTAAGAATTCAAATCTTGTCAATGCAACAAGGGGTATATAAACATACATCAAAGAATACAACATTTCTGTTTGAGTATCTGTCGTGACGATCAATCCCATCAAACCTTTGTGGAAACTGCACGTAGCAGATTTTTTTTCCTGAGGTGGGATCCATCATGAAACACATGGCTTCCCTCAATGCCTTGCTATTGTTGATGTAATGATCACAATCAACATTTAACAGGTAAGGAGCATTTGATATGACTGCTGAAACCCTCATCTACATACCAGAAGGAAAGACAGCATTGACAAAATCAGAACACCCTATTCTTCATGAATAAGAATTTTCTTTTTGTTTCCCTATTTTAGGAAACATAAGGTCAGTTGAATTACCAAAGCATTCATGGCGCCTGCTTTTTTATGGTGATCGAACCCAGGTCTCTTTTCACGGGAAACATAAACCAGACGAGGTAACTCATTTCCTTCAACATCTCGAACACCATCTTCACCAAGGAATACCTATAGAAGAGTTAATCAGAAAAACAGAGTTATAAAAGAAATATAGCACCTAATATCTTTGGTATTCCAAATTTAGAGCATTCCACTAAATTTTATGTTGATGAGAGCTCACATCCATTTCTTGTTAATCATGCATATTGTTATGACCTTTGAACATCACAAATGAAAGATCTAGATAGTTTTCCAAGTGTAATCCTGGAAGAAGCGGAAATTGCAGCTCAGAAGCTGTCTATGCCCTGGGCTTCATCTAGAATATCCTAGCTGACTAGTGACTATAGAGTTTGATGGTCCGTGGCAGGGACAGGAAATTTTTTTTTTAATGAACACACTGAGTGCCGAATCCGTGCTGTTACTTAGTGGAAACTATGGGAAGATAGAGAAGATATAGTGAATGACCGGGGAATGATAAATAGAAGGTACCTGATAAAATTGCAATTAAATTAGAAGGGTAATGTATGTATAACTTGCCAACAGAATTTTTGAAGAAAGACTACGTTTGAAAATAGCAGAAGTCTCAGTTAGTTGTACAATGAATCCATGACAATAAATTGCTCTTACCTGGATCATACCAGGATGATCTCTGACATTGTTCCCGGGCCATGGTGTTCCATCCTGCATTGTCCAACCTTCCTCAGGAACCTTTTGAGCAGTTGCCACTAGACCGTTTATGCGCACTTTAAACTCTTCATATTCTCTCTGCAAGCCATAAATACAACAACATATTCAGATCAAGCCATATAGAAGGAACAAACTTAAATGCCTGAAACAGGTTTTGATGCATGTCAAAAGAAACAGATAGATTAATATGTGCTACAAACCTTCATGGCTCGGCGTTCCCTTACAAATTCAGGATGAACTTTATTTTTCAGATAGTCCATCTTTAGAGAAAAATACCATTCTGGAGCACGGGGTTCAATATTGTATTTCTTGCAGAAAGGAGTCCATTTTCTGGCAAATTCAGATGTCTCGGAAAGGGCTTCAAAAGTAAGCATAGCTGCACCATCATCTGACACATAGCATGTAACTTTATCCACTGGATAATCCACAGCAAGAATGGATAAAACAGTGTTTGCAGTGATTAATGGTGGTTCTTTCAAGGGATCGACTGTGCTGACAAAAATGTCGACAGGAGCTAACTCTGAAGGCTTTCCTTCTTTTTCATACCTGAAAAAGATAAAACATGTGAATACACGACAGATTCTCTAAAAACCAATGAACCCATTAAGGCTATACAAAAGTCCAGGATTAATTAATCTGCAGATCTCAATTTCAAGTAGACCCCCAAACATTATAACAGCTGAACCCTACCTGAGTGAAAGCCTATCAAGGTATGTTTCTCGCACTATCGGGCACCACTTTGGGAACTGATCAAGAATCCATGAAGCAGCAAACCATATCTCACAGATAACCGATGTTAACCACAAGCCATATGCATCATTAACTGGATGAAGAATTCTATAATGGAAGAAGAGGCCAAGAATTGTGAGACGGAGTATGATTAGAATTCTGTACGGGCTTATCTTGCTTGCAGAAATGGGCAACTTTCTAGATAGTGGCTGCCTTCCTTCGTCCATCCTGAGAGAAAGAGCATTTAAGAAAAGCTAGCTTAAAATTCACTGAAACATTAGCGAGTTAGAGTGACAGTATTTATATATCAGGAAGAACAATCGTGCTTTTTATCCTGCGTACACTATTAAAAAACATGCATAGTTTTCCTTCGCACTTTCACCAATTGAACCACCAAAAAAAGGAAAATTAAAATTATTTACATACATAGGCAAATCAGGATCATCCAGATCATCCCCATGAAAGCCTCCACCATCATTTCCTTGATGCTTGACCACCTGGAGTTTCTCATTCTGCTTTTTCCTCCACTCTTCCATTCGGTCCTTCCAAGAAACACTTCCGTAGCCGTATAGCGCAATGTCTTTATGTGGAACCATTGGCCTTGGATGCACTATGACACCAGAAAAGTGTTGCATCACTCTCATGTAATCAGGTACAACAATCGAGAGAATACACAATAAGAATTAGCAAAAATAACTTACAGGACGTTGATGACTCGGTATGAGGAGTTGGATAAACCCCACTTCCGGAGCCAGTAGATGGAGGAACTATGAGAGCATGCTGATCAGACGAAATCTGAGTATCCTGGAATGTGAAAATGGAAAATATTAGACTTATACATCCTCCAGGTTATTCAAATGATCGCTTTTCTTCTTTTCATTATTCAAATTAATTTAGGCTTAAAGGGATAAATATTTACCTCTTCGCCATAGGTTAAAAGAGGTATTTCTATTCCAGCAGTAGATGAATCTTGTCTCGAGGACGTGGCATTTTCATATGAACCGGCATGACCACTTACCCCATAAACAGAGGGAACTGGACCTGAACCTTGGCGGCCTAAACTCCCAACACCGTAATCAAACTCGTGTTCTATGTCATCAATGTCGTCTTCTTCTTCATCGCCCTCAACACGCGGACTACCTGAAAATAAACCCATATATATATTGAATAAATGTAATGTTTTCGATGTACTCAGCTGGGGCTTCTTCTGACGTTCACATAAAACAACAAAACGTGCATACCTTTAATTCGCTTGTATCTAGTTTTGCACTGAGGGCAAGCTTGATTTCCCTCTCTTCTTTCGTACTCATAGCATGGTCTACAAATAGGGAAAGCACATTCGTTGCAAGCAACAAAGGACTCTCCATCTAATGTAATTTCAATTTCATCCCCACAAATCTGGCAAACTTGTCCACTTAATTCGCGCACTGACTTTATCTGGACAACAGAAAAACCATCCAAAACAAAAAATTTTACTGCAGTCAGCATCCAATCACCAGTGCAAAGAGAAAAACTTAGGTTGACTTTTATTCACAAAGTAATAAAGATCATTTGATACAGCAGGAAAATAGACTAAAGCTAAGAACAAGAAGCCTCAAACAAAATTAGAAAAAGCCGGGCTGCATTTCAAAATAATCCACCAGTAGAACTTAAAATCACAACGACAGGTAAAAAACATAAGAACATTGAAGAAAAACAAAGAATGAACCGTTGTAATTTCATAGGTTAACAAATTTGCCTAAACCAATAAGTAAACAAAAGCTGACAAAATATAAGACAAAAAAAGCTAAAGCCTTCAATAATATCTAATAAAAGAAATAGTCCAAAACCACTCAAATTAAATGTTCAAAGAATGTCAAGGAAAACTAACAATCACAAAAGTGCAGCTGAAATTAACTCCTCCAATCAACGAAAGAAGTGAAAACAAAGGGAAAAAGAAGTAGAACAGCAAAATACATTCCCAGCACAAATCTCCTCCAAGTCAAACGAACCAAAAAATCCAGATGTAGAAACTAAAGAAAGAGCAGAAAATTTACTTACAAAAAAAAACAGATTTTTTTTGCCAAAAACCCTAACTATATGAAATATTAATCCCCACCACAAATAGAACCGACAAAGAGCAAATGAGTATCTGAAAAACTCACAATATAACAAAAATGAAGGATTTTTAGAGAGACTTACCCTTCCAATTTCATCGGCATTGATTAGCACAAATTCATTCCTATTGTGTGAACCAGCAATAAGCCTCCCTCCAGTATTCATCGCCATTTTTTACAATCCAAAATCCCAGAAAATAATAAATCTTGAAATTTATCAGAAACTACACCTCAAAGATTCAACCTTTCAGTGCCCAAAATCAATAAAGGAGCGACCTTTTACATTAAAAACTAAATCTTGGAAAACTCAAAGTATAGTAACCCCCCATCAGAAAATACCCAAAACTAAAAGAGCCCCCCAACATTGATAAATGCACAATATATTAAAAAAGGGTAAACCCCAATTAGGAGAAAACCCCAGAAATAAACTACAATAATACAATATTGTTACACAATAAAAAGTACCCAAAAAGATAATGGTGTTTGACAAGAAAAAGGAAAATACAAAATAAAAGTAGTTTCTTTCTTCACAACAAGCTAAGACTTGACTGTAATCTGGCTGGAAGTGGTACGATAAAGAAAGAAAGAAAGAAAGTGGAAACAGTGTATTACAATGACACGAGTTAAGAGAATAGTATTGAAATGTGGACACATAAAGAAGAAGAGCCAAAACCAAAACCAAAACCAAAACCAACCCAGTGACTGAAATACACAGAATGTGAAGGGGGGTGATGTGTAGAATAGTGTCTTTTCAACCCCCACTCTCCCCTTTAGTTATTGATATAGGTTAAGATCACAAAACACCAACTTGCATATCTATGTGTGATTCTTTCTTGTATGTATATTAACAATAAATATATAAGCAAAGAACTGAGGTGGGGCCCAGAAATTAGTAATGGTGGCCCCCTCCTCAGTGTTATGTCCCCACAAAGAGTTGGTAGCAATTAAAGCTCTATACACACAAAAAGGAAAAATCAAGAAACCAGCTAAGAGGAAAAGAAAAGTTTGGTACTCTTATCTATCCTTTCCTTTCCTTATCTTGTTTCTCACTACACTTATTTTGGGTGTTTGTATTGTATTATACTAACAACAAATATTAAAAGAAGATTAATCTATGGAGTTGTATTGGCTGGTTTCTTGGGAATTCTTTTTAAAAAGAGTGTCACAATTTTAGTGTGTTGGGAATATATGTTAATAATTGAGAAAATCTTCAAACAGAAAACATAAATGGGGAAATAAACGCGTAAAAGGGCAAAAAGGGAACTAAACCGCGTGAGCAGATCCTACTGACTAGGTTTTATTTCTCACTATGTGGGTGAGAGGAAGAAGTAATAAGAGAGAGAGAGAGAGAGATTTTTTTTTTATTTTTTTTTTTTTTTGGTAATATGGAATGTTACAAATGCAGTGAATGTATGTAATGTGTAAGTATAATTATTATTATTATTTTTGTACTATAGTATTTGACCATTGACTAGTGTGAGTATAACGAGATAAAAGAAATGACTACCCAGGTGGCTTTTTTTACTGTTTGTTACTCGTTTGGTTTTATTATTAGGGTTTAGTTAAATTCGTTTAATTTTATGTGGAGGTGTAACAAGTTGTATAATTAAATAGTTTTTGTAATTATATGTTTTTGGATTCTTCTTAAATATTTTGATTTATTAACTATGATGTCCCACAATTTTCTCCATGTAGGTTAAATATTAAAATTTTATTTTTGAGAAAATTTACAATATTATACACACAGAAAAATGTGTAGTTTTCACTTCAATGAATATTCAGGGTCATTTGGTTTGAAGACAAGTTATGCTAGGATTAATTATACTGAAATAGTTATCCTAATATTATTTTTTATTAATTGTTAGGTATATTGTGTTAATGCTGAGATTACCAATTTTACTCTTTTATTCAGGGATAACCTATTCTGAGATTCCACCAGCTAGCAAGTATAAGTTATCCCGATACTTTTTTCATTCAGATATAATGTGTCCCTGAATTAGTAATTAAACAAGAGATAAGACGGTACTAAATTTTTATACCACGATAATTTTACTTATCCATCACAGTTCTTACAGTTTTAGAGAATTTTTAAAAACCAAATGGTATTGCTCCTTATGCTTTTGGAGCAAATTACAAATAGGAAATTGAAATTTAACGTATTATCTAGTGGAATGAATTTACAGCAAAATATTACCAAAACAAAAAGAAGAAAGAATTACAACAAAATGCTAAAACAAAAATTTAATTAGGAAAGCTGCTACATAAACGCCAATGGCATGATAATTAATGTCAAAGTTTAACATGGTAATTTCAAAATACTACCAAAATATTAGACCCATATTACTAATGCACAATCAAGATAAAATTTTGAAAAAGTAATCTGATTATTAGCAACAATATATATAACTATAGAAATGTTTAGTTCTAAGATAAGATATTAATTCTGAAATACTTAATGTATAATGGATAAGTATAAATACTTTATCTTGAAATATCTACTTTGAGAAAAACATTCTATATTATGGTTAATTAATACACTCATATTATAACTTTTGCTTTAACTTCGCACTATATCCTATTTTGCTATTTGTCTTTCTTACCTTACTGAATTTGCTTGGTTCTTCAAATCCCAAAGGTAGCAAGAGTTTTTTTCAAAGATAATAGTACGGAAATAGGGGAGATAATTTTATAATTCATAAAAAGATTACAGTAATCAGATTACTTCTACGATGCATTAAATCACTAGTTATACATAGAGGCAGAGTTATGATTTAAAGTTTGTGGGTTTTGAATTTACACCGAATCCATAACATGTTTTAGTTATTGTGTTCGCAATTATATATTAATACAAATTTAATAGATTTTCTAATATAAATACAGCGTCTATACAAAAATCAGTGAGTTTTGCCGAATCCGTAATTGATACCCTACCTCCGCCTCTAGTTATACGACTTATGGATACTGAATTTTACAAAGTCGTATTTTCCTAATGGAATTTCAAAATATTCTTGTGCCTGGTTTTCTTTTGAAAATATCAAAATTCCTTCTTAGTATTTTTTTCCTTTTTTAATTCTTTTTTTTAAGTCCTCGTTATTCGTTTTTTATCATCAAGAGAAAAGTCCAAGGACCGTCTTCACGGGTCCAATAGTCTTGTCTTGTATTTCTCTTTTTTCTTTTCTTTACTTTATAGAGTATATTGGATTTATCTAACAGATATTAAAACGTAAAATGCTATAGTAGTTCAGCTAATAAGAAATTGCTGGAAAAAAATACTTGCCTTGTTCATCTTAGGAATAGAAGAAGAGAAATACATAATACTACCAACTACATGGTTACAATTCAACGGGGTTTTTGCATCTATACCTGCTTTTTTTGTCACGTTTTAACTTATACCCATTTTGCAAAAAAAAATACCCGAAATAGCAAAGGCATCAGACAAACTTCAACATTCTAGGCTTTTTCAAAAACTTCAGCAAAAGTGCTGAAGTTATATTCATTTCTAAAAACTTAAGCACTAAATAAGCTGAAGTTTTGTCCTGGATTAATAAGTTTTGTCATAAAAAAATTTTAAAAACTTCAGCAGAAGATGCTTAAGTTATTTAATTCATTTGTAAAAACTTCGGCACAAAATAAGATGAAGTTTTATCCTGGATTAATTAGTCTTGTCATAAAGCTTTTTCAAAAACTTCAGCAGAAGATGCTGAAGTTGTTTAGTTAATTTGTAAAAACTTCAGCACTAAATAAGCTGAAGTTTTGCACAGGTATCGGGAAGGCGACTCCTGAAATTGTAAAAATTAGAGTATAGGTTAAACAATTTTAAAAATATGAGTATATGTTAAATGGGGGCGATCAAATAGGGTGCCCCGTGCAATTTCTACCGATTCAACTCAAGGTAGTCAAAAGAGACATGATTAATTGTATTTATGGAGTTGCTTTACTCAATATGTTTTTTCCGGGCTTCCTATTTGGCGTCAAAGACTCGCATAAGAGCTAATAAATTTGAATGCATCCCGCATAAGGCATATTAAAGGAAGAAATGTTCCTAGTAGATTTTTTTTTATTCTTAAGGCTCGACTCCAGACCTTTGTTCGGGTGAAGTAATCTTATTCATCACGTTACAAGCCCACGACCCTTGATGGTATTTCACTCATAGTAATTTGCATACTATAGAGAGTAAGTCTCTTTGTTGAATACTTTTAATTTGTTCTTACTATAGAGAGGAAATGATGTCTCAGCTTAAACTTAATTAAATCCTAAGTTGACCAAAGTAAATATTTAATAGAGTAGAATTTATCTTAATTCAATTATTGTTTCTTGTTAAAATATTTCATTCATATTTTGTGTTATGTATTAACAATTCCCAAAAATGAAGATAATGCAAATAAACAAACAACCAAATGGCTGCTTCTACCAGTTTGTTATTAATAACAATCATCTGCAAAAACATGTTGTTTAAAAAGAATTAAAGAGTTTAAATGGGGGCAGTTATTTGGTAACATTTTCACATCATCTCTGGAACCAGCTGGCAAATGGTATTTAGCATACAATCCAAGAATTTGTTAATGTTTTTTAGTTTTATATTTGTTAATGTTTGTTTGTTTTCTAGTTTTAACCTACGCTATAACACCTTTTTTGGTACGTTATGTTTCGTATAATGTATTAAGGGAAATAATATATGTATCAGCTTTCTTATTATTAATTTTTTATTTGATGATATTTTTTAACTTATTTAGTATTATTCATAGCAAACTATAATATTAACAGTATCATGTTTTTCAATATATAGATAAACATGTATAAAGATAGAACTGTCATTTCAAAACTTTTTCCAAATCATTTTCAAATAACGTGGAAGGTATTTTTGTTAATAAATAATTTCTTTTGAAAAAAATGTGCAATGCATATTATTTTTTAATACCCAGACTAAACAACAGTATTATTGCTAATCTCAGTATTAATAATAAATCGTATTCAGTATTATTCTTATACGCCGTACCAAATGACACCTATAAGTGTTAACAGTGAAGGACAAATACGAATTATCCTCATATTTTATTCGAGTTTTAATACGAATATCGAGTACGGAATAAACAACCAAAAAATCCCCCCAAAAAAAATGTAAAAAAGGATTTACTGCTAGTCGGAAATTGTGTTCCTTTTGCAAGATAATTCTAGCTTAACTCAAAAACTGAAATTCTCCACAAAAATGACAAGAAAAAAGAAATCGCTCATTTTAGCTTCATAAAATATTTAATATACCCCGTCTGTTACTTGTGAGCTCGATAATCACAAAATACAACTCGGATTCATCCATGCAAGCTCACACCAAGCTCTGCCATGGCTAATGGTGGAGAAAGGAAGAAGACGGTTACAGGGAGAGGATGAGAGAAATGTGAATCTGTGTATTGTGTATTGTAAAATTAAAATGAAAGATACAAGGATATATGTATGAGTAAATTAACTATAGTTGAGTTAACTAACTCTAGTTCTAACAACCTAACTATAGTTACTACTAACCACTAACTAACTATAACTAACTCAAGCTTAACACTATTACAATGTTAACTAACTAATTAATCTTTACACTCCCTTTCAAGCTGGAGGGTGCAGAATGTTAAGCACTCCAAGCTTGCCTACAAGAAAGGCATGTTGTGAATGACCAAGTCCTTTTGTTAGCAAGTCAGCTTGTTGATCTTTGGTCCCTATGAAGAGAGGCACGAGTAGACCTTGTTTAATTCTGTCACGTACAAAATGACAATCGATCTCTATATGTTTGGTACGTTCGTGGAAGATAGGATTAGTAGCTATTTGTAAAGATGATTTACTATCACAGTAGATTTGCACTGGTTGTTTGATAGTCACACCTAACTCAGCAAACAACCCCAATAACCATACGACCTCCGCTGTCACTGCTGCCAAACTTCTGTATTCTGCCTCTGCAGAGCTTCTTGATACTGTATGTTGTTTCTTTGATTTCCAAGAGATGAGGGAGTCACCAAATTTGATCAAGTATCCTGTAACAGACCTGCGTGTGTTTGGACAACTAGCCCAGTCAGCATCACAGAAGCAAGTTAAGCTATCTTCATTAGACTTGCCTAGAAGAATTCCCATCCCTGGCTCGTGTTTGAGATATCTGACAACTCTCATAGATGCATCCCCATGAGACTTTTTGGGTTCTTGCATGAATTGACTGAGAGTCTGGACTGCGAACACAATGTCTGGCCTAGTGCTGGTGAGATAGATCAGCCTACCAATTAGTCGTTGATACTCAGTTGCATCAGAAAGTATTTCGTCATTCGTAACACCAGTGTGCCTATCAAAATTTGCAGAAGTGAACTTTTGATTGAGATCAATTGGGGTCAGAATAGGTTTGGCACCTCCTCGGCCAATGTCCGAAATTAATTGGAGACAATTTTTTCTTTGGTTCAAAAGTATTCCATCCTTTGACCTTAACATTTCGATTCCCAGAAAGTACTTAAGATCACCAAGATCCTTGACTTTAAATTGTTGATGTAGCACCTCTTTGGTCTCATTGATGACTGTGTGTTGTTTCCAGTTATCAACAAGTCGTCTACATATACTAGCACTGCTACAAAGTCTTCACCATTTCTCTTGGTAAATAAGGAGTAGTCATAAAGGCTCTGAACATATCCTGCAGCTATGAGGGCCTCACTTAGCTTGATATTCCATTGCCTTGAAGCTTGTTTTAGGCCATATAGTGATTTCAATAGCCTGCAAACCTTTGTCTCCCCCTGCTTTCTGAAACCTTGAGGGAGCTCCATGTACACTTCTTCATGCAAATCACCTTGTAGAAAAGCATTGTACACATCCATTTGTGAAATATTCCATCCTCTGGATGCAGCAAGTGCAATAATAGATCTCACAGTAACCATTTTTGCAACTGGTGAGAAGGTTTCATTGTAGTCTAAACCTTCCCTTTGACTGTATCCCTTAGCAACTAATCTTGCTTTAAACCTTTCTACTTCTCCACTAGCTTTGTACTTGATATTATATACTCACTTTGACCCAATGGCCTTCTTTCCTTTTGGCAAATCAACAACATCCCAAGTCTTGTTGTCTTCTAGTGCTTTAATATCTATTTCCATAGCTTCAATCCACTTTCTGTCCTTTGAAGCCTCGACAAAATTCTTTGGCTCAGTCGTTTCAGAAATGTTGGTTAGAAAACTTCTGCGTTTATCCTTCAATTTGTCATAAGACAAGTAGTTAGATAATGGATAAGAGGATCCCTTACTTCTTTCGGTGGTTACATAGTCGTGCAACCATAAAGGCTCCTTTGAGGTTCTTTTTGATCTCCTTATTTCATTGCCTTCCAGTTCTACAACTGGTGAAACAATGACGTCATTGTGCAATATAGATTGTTGTTGTGTTGGTGCTAGTATCCTTGCACCATCTGAACTAGATTCACCAACTCTTGCTTCAGACATATCTGAGTTGTTGTCTTCTGCAATTGCTGATAAATGTTGTTCATCCTGTGCATATTTTTCTATGTTCTCCCTTTCTACGTCTGTTGACAAGTGCTCCTCAACATGGGCATTTTCTGCAGTTGCTTCATTCTCAGGTTGCAAATCTCTACTACTGAGAGGTGTTGATGTTGCAAACATCTGTATTGTTGTGTGCTCCCCTATAATTGGAACTTGATATATTGACTTAGCAAATGGAAAGATATGCTCCTTGAACATTACATCTTTGCAGACAAAGAAACAGTTAGTAGATAAATCCATCAGTTTGTATCCCTTATGTGTTTCTGCATATCCAAGAAGTATGGTTGCTTTTGCTCTGGGGAAAACTTGTCTTCTTTGCTCATGTTAGTAGCATAGCAAAGGCATCCAAACACTCTCAAATGACTCAAGCTAGGTGGTTGTATATGTACAATCTCATATGGAGATTTTCCTTTGAGCAAGGCAGTAGGCAACCTGTTTATCACATACACTGTTGTATTAACACATTCACCCCAGTATCTTGTAGAAGTATTAGCTTGAAATTTCATTGCTCTTGCTATGTCTAGGATATGTCTATGCTTCCTATCCATCACTCCATTTTGTTGTGGAGTGTATACACAACTGCTTTGATGAATAATCCCATAAGAATTAATCAATTCTGTCATGTTTTTATTAAAGAATTATGTTCCATTGTCTGTTCTAATCGATTTTACCTTAGATTGAAACTGTGTTTGCAGCATAGGCAGAAACTTTCTAAGCACCACAACAACATCACTCTTCAATTGAAGCAAATGTATCCAAGTGTATCTCGTATTATCATCCACAATAGTCAGGAAAAAATGTTTCCTATCATGAGTTGGGTATTTATATGGTCCCCAAACATCCAAATGCAAGAGAGAAAGAGGTTTCTCACTTGTAGTTAAACTTCTAGGAAACACTAATCTACTTTGCTTAGCAAGAGGACATATATGACAGTCATTGTTTACTGCTATGTCTACAACTTTATTATGAAAGAAATCTATATTCTTCATAGTACTAACTGAAGCATGGCCTAATCTTCTGTGCCAAAGTGCTCCATCTTTCTCATCCTTCCTTGTGCTTGTGGATGCAAACTGTTTTATTCCCTTGATGAATTTTTCCAAATCTCCTTTGAATCCTTTCTTCAATATGTACAGCCCACCTTTTTCCTTACCAATCCCCCTCACCTTGCCATTGTAAAGGTCCTGGAATAGGCAGAAATCAGGAAAGAAATTCACTGAGCACAACAATTGCCTAGTTAGTTTAGAAACTGACAGAAGGTTGAACTTGAACTCATGTACAAAAAGTACATCATCCAATTCCAGTTTATCGAGAATGATTGCTTTACCAATATGTGAAACACTAGCTTTTTCTCCTGTGGGTAAATGAACTTGTTCATTTCTATATGTATTGACTTTATCTTTGGTTACTAATGCCTCTAATTCACCAGCAATGTGATGTGTTGCTCCAGAATCAATAATCCACTCTGTACCAGGTAAGTTTGCCATTAAGGAGGTAGCCATACCTGTTGTGTTGGCTTGACATTCAGTGTCTTTGTTCAACATGTTCAGAATCTGCCTGTACCGATCTTCAGTGAAGTAAGAACCTGCCTTCAGTGCACCATTATTGCCTTTATCTTCACCTTCCTGCATTGGTTTATCATTTCCAAATGCTCCAGTAGTTACGTTGGTTGCGTATGTTTTCCTATTTTTGAACTCATTTGGGTATCCAACAAGTTTGTAGCAGTTCTCCTTAGAATGACCTGGTTTATTGCAGTATTCACACTTCATGAATGGCTTCTTCCCTTTATACATGTTAACTTGCATCGTTGTTTGTCCCTTAACTGCTTGCATAGCAATAGGATCTCCCTTATTTCCTGCAGTCGAGCTAAAATTCTGACTTTCATCTTCAATTATCAAGGCATAGGCTTGATTCAAAGTTGGCTCTATAGTCTTCATCAGAATCTGTCGTCTTGCTTGGTCATAAGTCTCATTCAGTCCACTTAAAAACTGCATCAACCTTTGCTGTTGAAGGTGCTCGACATATTCCTTCGAATTAGGAATAGGCACCACTGCATCATACTCAGCCCATAACTCCTTGAGCTTTGTGAAGTACACAGATACAGAATCCATTCCCTGTGAAATTGTGGCTATCTCCCTGTGCAATTGGAAAATTCTCACACGATTCACTTTGTCAAATCTCTCTCTCAAATCCTCCCAGACTAAATGTGCGTCAGATGAATACACAATCCCGTTAAGCAATTCTGGAGAGACTGTGTTCATGATCCAGGACAAGACAATAGCATTGCATGTTTCCCAATCTTCATGTAATGCTAGCTCGAATGAGTCATGTTTGCATGTCCCTAGCACAAACCCTAGCTTCCTCTTAGCTTGTAGTGCAATTCACATTGATCGATGCCATAAATCATAGTTTTCTGATCCTGTGGGCTTTACAGGAATCAAAACCGAACTAGGAGTATCTGAAGGATGTACGAACAGAGGATGCGTGTGATCGATGTGAGTCGCCATTGATAGTCACTGATTGAGCTTCGTGATGAAGATGATTGAGAAGTTACTGATTATCGAAGTATAATTCGCGGAAACTCAGAACCTTTCACTGCTCTGATACCATGTGAGCTCGATAATCACAAAATACAACTCGGATTCATCCATGCAAGCTCACACCAAGCTCTGCCATGGCTAATGGTGGAGAAAGGAAGAAGACGATTACAGGGGAGAGGATGAGAGAAATGTGAATCTGTGTATTGTGTATTGTAAAATTAAAATGAAAGATACAAGAATATATGTATGAGTAAATTAACTATAGTTGAGTCAACTAACTCTAGTTCTAACAACCTAACTATAGTTACTACTAACCACTAACTAACTATAACTAACTCAAGCTCACTATTACAATGTTAACTAACTAATTAATCTTCACAACTAAATACAATATTTTCTACTAAAAACTGTAAGGAAAACTTTAATGAAGTTATCGCTATATTAACATTGCTCAACCGTTGTTCATAAAGTTTAACTAATTGTTTTTTATCAATACACAATTAGGCAAGTAAAGACAAATATATTGATTATTAATTTATTATACTTTGTCTTTTAGTAGGTGAAAGTAATTTAATGTTGTGATTTCTGTACGTAAAGTACCTTGCATTGACGAGGTATAATTATTATAAGTCTAATGCATACACAGTCTACATAATTTAATCAATCGTAAAAGATTACTTGCATTCTTTTCATATTAAAAATATAATTTTATATTTTAAAATATTTTTCACCGTAAATTTACAACTTTTATAAAAATTTATTCAGATAAAATTATAGTTAAATTAATTCCCTTTCTTCGATTTCTTTTAAGATGGACACTTAAAACGGGACTACTGGATTTAACTCAGTATAATTAGGCTGCCTCTCCAATCTCATTAATAAACTTGTTTTTTTTAATAGTGCAAAAAAAAAGATCCAGTCAACCTTTTCCCTTTCCCTTTAAGGGAATAGATTATAAATACATGGGTAAAATCTAGCACAAGGTGTTGGTTGTTCAAGAAGTTTCTGTTAAATACAATAATCTTATTACTATTTTAAATAAATGGAAGAGAAAGGCCAGCTTTTTGGTAATGGTAATGATTGAAAAGGACCTTCTAGTATGGAAATAACGAAAACTTTAAATATCATAAAATTGGATTTGCTTCCACAGAGGAACATGAGGGTGGGAGTGGGACACAAAGTTAATTCAATTTGCAATTTCTCTATAATTGTCAGTTTCATAGTTCTTTAAGACAAATTTTGCCCCTCTTTAAATGTGTTAATTACTAGCAATAAAGTTCGATGTATAATTTTTCAAGAACGATTAATAATTTTGATAATATATGCAAAATGTAAATAAGAAGAAGTTTTTAAAGAAAGAAAAAGCACTAAGAAGAGATAAGAGGTTTTTTGCCAAATGGGTGCGACTAAAGGGAAGGCGTTTGATTTAAGCCAACTTCTGTATCGGTCAAAATTTGGACTGGACTTGATAGCCTTATTGATTGTGGTCGAAGTCTAAGCCGATTACGGTTTAACGACGAAGAGTCCCTCTCAAGAGAAGCTAATGATGAGGTCGGGAAGAGATTATTATAAAACAACGACAAGATGAGTTTAGGGTAGGGAGAAAGAATATTCCATTAGAATATTCCGTTGCTTCTACTTTTTTAGGGTTTTTAAAGAATGGTCCTTATAAATAAAAAGAGAATAGGAACAAAAAGGGATCTTGAACTTTTTGAGAAAAAAATATTTGTAAAGTTGGGTACAGAGAATATACAAAGTTTGTCTTTTCCATTACCTCTTGAGTTCGAGAATACCTTTACGTTTACAAGATCCAACAACCTTGTGTTCATTCACGTTTTATATTACCCACCTTGCTGACAGGGGGAAGATTGGCCCAAGTCATTTAATATTAGAGTGATATATTCCTCTTTATTACATCTACTGCTTTTGCATGCATTTATTTCATATATCTCTCGTAACATTCATCGGTAATCATTGTACACGATCGGCTTTTACTTATTATTACGGCGCACGATTTAATCTCGCTTACCCATCAAACTTTCAGATCTAGTGGTCATTAAATTTAAGTGGGATTTACCCCTTACCTTTTTTATCAATTCGTTAAAGAGAAGGTTAATACTTTTTTGACAAAATAATTTGGCGTCGTTTGTGGAGAGTTTCTAGTTAAAATCTTTAGTTTCTGTTAGATCTAAAAGAAACACACGTACAACACTTATCTTTCTTTCGTTTGCACGAACTAACAATGGCTGGAAAAGGAGAGGAAAGGCTAAAAGCCATAGCAGATGTCACCGCCAACCTCATGAATACCATCAACGAGGCTGATGGAAGAGGCGAGGAAAATGTAACACCAAGCGTTACACCAGGGCGAAGTGGTTCACCTCCCCCTCATGGGAGTGCAACCGTCGCGCGGGACAGGGAGGCTTCCACATCCACAACAGAAGAAGCACCACCAGCAGTGAAAAAACTACTGGAAGCATGGTTGACAAGCACACTAAGCAACTTCCTTGACAAACCCGCTCAAGGAGCAAGTCAAAACACAACACAAGCGGATGCCGTAACAGACATCAACGAGCAACCCGCCCCCCACCCAACAGGTAATACTAACACTACTACTGATGTAGGCAATGACACACTCGTAGCCATATTGAAGAAGATGGAAGAAATGGAAAATTAAAATAAGGCACTCCGAGACCAGATGAAAGAGCATAAAGAAAGGGTCAACAAGATACCAGGCGCCCCAAAACTATTGCCTAAACGAGATGTCGGTCAGTTCGTCGAACAACCTTATAGCAACGAGGGAGCGGCGTATGCCATACCCAAAACCTTTAAAATTCCACCTTGTCTGAGAATATACGACGGCACAACGAATTCCGAAGATCACATCATCCATTACGTCATGGCGGTGAAGGGTAACGACCTCTCAAAGGAACAAGTACCGTCGGTATTGCTGAAAAAGTTCGGCGAAACCCTAACGGGAGGAGCCTTAACATGGTATTCACAACTACCAGCACGATCAACAACAACGTTCGAGGAAATGGCCAACAAGTTTGTGACCGCCCACGCAGGGGCTAAGAAGGCGAAGGCCAGAGTAAACAATATATTTGCCGTTAGACAGTCACCTGGCAAAGGACTCACGGACTTCCTCGCCCGATTCAACAGAATGGGTCGAGGGCGACCAGAAAATTGCTGAGCAGACTCATAAAATATCCCCCACCACTTTGGAAGAAATTCACAACGCTTATTGCGCCGTGGTAAGAGCAGATGACGACGACCTCAAAGGCCCAACCCAATCGCTAACGTCAGCCCAAATAGATCCGATAATAGACCGCCGCAATGATAGCCGAAGAGATCACTCAGGTCCACGTCCCAACCGGGACATGCACCAACCATACGTCAGAGCGACCATCCCACCATCTCCTCGCCATACGGAAGGATCGTCCAAGCCAAATGCAGGGACTCAACGAAATGAAAGAGGTTTGCCTTCACTCTTATCCACTCACAATTTTTGTGTTTCCCCATCACAAATAGTGTACGCACTATAAAAGCTCGGCCTGAAGGTGAAATGGCCGCAAAAGATGAAGTCTGACCCAAATACCAGAAGGTCGAACCCTCTTTACGAGTTCCTCCAGGAGCGAGGCCACAATACCAAAGACTGCATAGCTTTGCGACAAGAAGTGGTAAACATGCTCAACTAAGGACACCTAAAAGAGCTGATGAGCGACCAAGAAAGATCCAACTTCGGCCTTGGACGAGAACACCACCAAGGCCCTCCAAAGACACCCCCCGCCTACACCGTCCAAATGATCATCGGCGGAGGCGACGAATCCGTAATCAATCACGTGAAGTTCACTACCACGCATAAACTGAAGCGGTCAATCACCCACGAACGGTATGATGACCTCGAAGATAGTATCATCTTCGATAAGTCAGATACCCACGGTTTGACTTTCCCTCACCTTGATGATCTTGCCATTACATTATGAATTTTAGATACTGACGTAAAAATAATAATGGTTGACGATGGAAGTGGTGCGTGTATTATCCACCCCCGAGTCCTTGCACAAATGAGACTCGAGGATAAGATAGTACCACGTTGCATAACACTGACAAGTTTTAACAATGCAGTTGAGCGAACCTTAGGGGAAATAACGCTACCCGTCTTGGTCGGGGCGTCACCCTAGAGACAACGTTCCATATCATGAACCATGATACGGCCTACAACGCCATCATAGGGAGACCTTGGATACACAACATGAGAGCCATCCCATCCAGCTTGTATCAAGCGATCAAGTTCCCTACTCCGTGGGGGATATTCAACATTCGAGGCGAACAACGCATGGCCTAAGAATGCCATCGCATCGCCCAAGATTGTACGTACACTCAACATTTAAAAGGAATGGGCTCAGAATCATAGGAATTACCAAAGTCGGGGCCCAAACCCAACGACAAAGAGATGTCATCAAGGATCCCGACGTTGTGGAGGCCACAGGGTCAACGGTTGAAGACCTCAACCCCGTCTAAATAGACAAAACGACCTCAACATAAAGGCTTACATCGACCATAAACTCTCCGAACCAGGTAAAATTCAGAAATTTTTAACTGACAATGCAAAATCTATTTGCTTTCTCCCATGTAGATATGCGCGAAGGACATCGCCACGCACAAATTGAACGTAGATCCATTCTACCCACCAGTACAACAAATGAGAAGAAAATTTAATGCAGCAATCAACGAGGCCGTCCGCGAAGAGGTGGAGAAACTACTCGTCAACGGCTCCATGAGAGAGTCCAAATACCCACAATGGGTCGCCAACGTAGTCATGGTAAATAAGAAAAATGGGAAATGGCGCTTGTGCGTAGAATTCACAGACCTAAACAAAGCATGCCCGACCTCTTTTTCGATGCCGCACATTGACCAACTCATCGACGCAACGGCAGCGCACGAGCTACTAAGCTTCCTGGACGCCTATTCAGGATACAACCAAATCCTCCTGGAGGATGAGGACTAGGAAAAGACCACTTTCATAACTCATTAGGGGACGTACTGCTATAGAGTCATGCCATTCAGATTGAAAAACGTAGGGGCAACCTATCAAAGGGTGGTCACCAACATGTTCAAGGACCAGCTCGGCAAAATAATGGAAGTGTACATAGATGGCTGGTCAAATCCAAAAGGAAAGAAGATCATATTGACCACCTGAAAGAAGCCTTCAAAATACTGAGGCGTTATGGTATGAAGCTAAACCCTGAAAGTGCGCTTTTGGCATTACTTCAGGCAAGTTCCTCGGCTTCGTGGTGTCACAAAGAGGCATCGAAGTCAACCCCGACCAAATCAAAGCCATCGAAGGAATACCTGAAGTACTGACCAGCAAGAAACAGGTGCAAAACTGATCGACCGTATACGATCCTCCGATAGATGCCACAAATTTTTCAATGTACTCAAGAAAGACAACGGGCTCCAGTGGAACTCATAATGCATCGAGGCCTTAAGGGAACTAAAGGCATATCTGTCTTCGCCTCCACTACTCGCCAAAGCAGAGCCCGGCGAACGCCTCTTGATATACTTGGTCGTATCAGAAGTAGAGGTAAGTGTAGTGCTGGTCCGCGAAAACAAAGGTACGTAGTCTCCAATTTACTAAATTAGCAAAACCCTGGTCGATGCCGAAACGAGGTACCCTAACCTCGAAAAGTTGGCTCTGACATTGGTCATAGCTTCACGCAAGCTTAGACCTTATTTTCAATGTCACTCCATATCGGTAGTCACGATATTCCCCCTAAGAAACATTCTACATAAGCCCGAACTATCGGGAAGGCTAGCCAAATGGGCCATCGAATTGAACGGGCATGATATCACATATCAGCCGCGAACGATGATAAAGTCGCAAGTACTAGCAGACTTCGTCGCCGACTTCAGCTCCAAGATAATTCTTGAAGTCGAGCAGGAAACTTCTCGTACTGCTCCCAACTTACCCAACCTATGGGTGTTATACACCGACAGCGCTTCTGGACTGGGTTCTGGACTGAGACTTGGACTCATACTCGAGGTCCCAACGGACGAAGTCATCCGCCAGTCCATATGGTGCCCCGATATGATTAACAACGAGGCCGAGTATGAGTCTGTAATTGCAAGAATAAAACTAGCTCTCAAGTATGGAGCACGATGAGTCATCCTTCGATGCGACTCACAACTCGTCGTCAACCAAGTCACGGGGACTTACCAAATCAAGGAGCAAAGGCTACAAAAGTACCAAACATAAATTCATAAACTGTTGCCGGAATTCGACGAATGCCAATTTGATCAAGTACCTCGAGCTCAAAACATAGAGAAAGACGACCTCGCTAAACTAGCAGCAGCAATAAAAAGCATAAATGGAAAGGAGAACGTGGTCACTCTACTCCACTCGTCGATAGACCAACTTGAGGTACACTTTGTAAACTTGACTTGGGACTGGCGCAATCGTATTATAACATACTTGCAGGAGGGAGTACTTCCATCAGACAAAAAAGAAGCCAAAAAGCTTCGAATGTAGGCGGCTAGGTACAACATCAACGATAATGACTTGTACAAAAGGACGTTCGGTGGCCCCTTAGAAAAATGCCTGGGGCCAAACCAAACAAGACGCGTCCTTGAGGAAGTACACGAAGTCTATTGCGGAGCCCATACCAGTAACTGGGCCCTCGTCAGATGCATCATACGATCATGCTATTATTGGCCCACCATGAATAAAGAAGTCGACGACTTCGTCAAAAAATGCGAGCAATGTCAGAAATATGCCCCCATGATACACCAAGCGGGCGAGCATCTCCATTCAGTCACATTTCCATGGCCGTTCATCAAATGGGAAATGGACATCATGGGACAACTCCCAGCAGGACGAGATAATGTACGTTTCCTTTTGGTTTTAACTGACTACTTTTCCAAATAGGTAGAAGCGGGTGCATTCGCCCAAATACGTGAACAGGAAATAATCACATTCATATGGAGGAATATTATATGTCGCTTCGGCATCCCCAAGGAGATCAGCTGTGATAACGGACAACAGTTCATCGGGAAAAAGACTGCCAAATTTTTGAAAAATGGCTCATCAAGCGAATACTCTCCATGCCATATCATCCTGCAGGCAATGGCCAAGACGAATCCTCAAGTCGTACTATTTTTCCCTCACTCGAATTTTATCCCTAATTGGGTTTTACCGATGAGGTTCTTAATGAGGGGATGAATGAGACGTCTCGAAGTTCAAGTTTGTGATTCATCGTTACGCCTATCAACTACTCCAGGCAGAATGGTAAAGGGACTAGGGTATACGGAGAACTCAAATGTATTTATTAAACAAGCATGTAATATTCGCCAATGATATGAATAAACAAAGCAGCATGAAACATTTTTCACGCAACTCCAAATCGTTCTACATTCTACACTTACATTCGACCTCACTCGAATCACTTACATTCAACCTCGCTCGAATTGCTTTGCATTCGACCTCGCTCGCATTACTTCACATTCGGAGAAGCTCAGACCACTCCACGCTCAACCAAACCTTGACCTCAAATCAGTCTACGCTTAGCCTCCCCGGAAGCAATATCTCACAGCAAAATAAAATAAGAAACAATAGAGCGTGAATCCGAAAACATATAGCAAAAGGTAATTGTTCCATTGCAATTAATTGGTTTACATTACTCTCTTTTTACAAAGGGCTCGAGTACGCCCTCACAAAAACAATAAAACAACCAAAAATTAAGTACAAAATCTTTACGCTACATCATCCTCATCATCATATTTTTGTCATACCAAGGATCAGAGGCAAGCCCATCCACGGCGTCATCGTCCCTGCCATGCGTACCAGGCGCATAACCACAATCCTCACAAGTTTCCCATGCCTTGACACTAACGTCGGTAAGCTCCTCTTCGGAAACCTTCCCAGCAGCCCTTAAAGACTTGTACACGTCAAGTTGAGCCTCAACATGAACCCATATCTCATATAACTCTCGCGATACATTCGAGTGGGTGGAAGCTTGAGAAGTAGACGGTTGGGCCAGTTGTTCCTTCTCGGCCTTCAGGAGGACGATCTGCTCACTTAACCAGATAACTTTCCCTCTAAATTCCCAACCTGCTCCTCCAACCTCGCCACCTTAAATGGTGATCTCTCTGCCTCACTGTCCCGCTCAAACCTAAAAATGTGCAGGGTACCCACCAAAGCTGCTGCCTCCGCCACTGAGGACATCCTGCTCCTCTCAGCCAGATTCAGCTCCACGACCCTAACACTCAGCTCAGCTCTCAAGTTGGCGGCCTTTGTCTCGCTCTGTTCGAGCTCGACCTTCAAGGACACCACCTGTGCCTGGAGATCTGCATTCTCGGCCATTATCCCCTTACTTAGTTCAAGCTCATCTGAATTAGACTTCAGCGTCTCCTCCAACACGCTACATCGGCCAACGACCTTCATGATCTCCTCGTCCTTCTCTTTCAGCTCCTCGTGTTTCCTCCCAATCTCATCACATAACTCCCGGAACTGGCCGTCCTCGCTGACACTACTGACCACCTTCCAATACTTAGAGCGGTACTCTCTATACTTAGACTCCATACTCCTATGGAGAGTAACCTTCTCCCCCTCTCGCCGGTCGCGCTCAATCTCCAGGATGAGAGCCTGGTGAGAAAAAAAAAACAGAAGAAGAGACAAATCAGCCAAAGTAAAATGATGTTTATAGAACATACAAATACTCAGAAGAGAAGAAGTGGGAACTCACCCGCAAAGCCATGCCCGATATGCCTAGAGAAAGGTTAGTATCATTCAGTGTCATCAACGTCATGTTTTCCGCCTCCGCACACAAAGGGGCAAAAGATGGCGCCACACATTCTGTGTCGACCAAGAGGTTGTAATCCACAAGAATGATTATGTGTTGATTAGGGCCTTCCGTCATTATCTCCACACGAGCATCCCTATCAATGAAAGTCCGTACCTCCTCAGGTTCGATGTCAGAATTGGAGTCAACGTCCCCTGCGGGGACCTCATCATCTCTTACCGCCGCCGATGAAAAGCCACCTTTAACAGCCCGCGCGAGCTCTTTGCCACTATTAACTCCATCGCAATAACCTCCTCCACGGCTGGAAATGACTCAAGCCTCGCCTCAAGAGCCATGGCTCTTTCCGACTCTTCAACAAAAACAACCTTCCCCTATTTCTACCCTCCGCCTCTTCCTTGGCGACGATTCCTCATCACGAGATGACCCATCGACGAAGAGGAGAACCTGCTGAGACGAGAACTCGTATGGGGAAGTAACGTCTAAAGAGGCAGGCTCCCTTACCCGTGGAGTCTAGGCCTGATCTCGTATAGACTCGACTAAAGAAAACTCCATCGTGGACGAGGTCACCTTCTGGCGAAAAGCAAGAGCGGGGGCCTTCACCTTTTTATAAATTCGCCGACCTAACACCAACCAGAAATCAAGTCAGAAAACGGTAAAGGACAAAGCCAAGCCGGAGAACAAGAATACTTATGAGACGAGGTCCTACGCCCGTAGCGTCTATGAAAGGAATCCCAATCATGAATTCCCACGGTATGGGGCAACACGCTGGTTACCTAATCCCTAATATCCAAGACAAGAGAAGGAGAGCACCTCACAACTGAAAGCAAGGAAAAAGTGAGCGGGTCGAAGACCGAAAATAAAAGAAAAACGAAGAAAGAATAGTAGATGGTATGAGGAAATACTTACGACTGTAATTCCACTTCTCACAAAACCCATTCGGGTCTGCCACTGCATGATCAGTTATGATGAAGATTGCGCCAGAATAGCTGACTTGCTTTATCATCCATCCCGGCCACCAATCCCTTCGTCCATCGATGCCGTAAATGAATCAGAGTGTCTCTAAAAAAGGTAGGTGAGAACAGGTGCATCAAATGGCGGAGATCAACCTTGCAACCGGCTAGTTCCGCATATTTAGTCAGCATCAACAAGACCTTATATAAGTAGGGAGAGAGTTGTGCCGGGAAAATGCCCTAGAAGCGGCAGAACTCCTCGGTTAGACGAGGGAGAGGAAGGGTATAGCCGATCACGAATGGATAAGCGTAAAAATCACAAAACCATGGCCGATGAACCTGAACTATATCTCCCCCCGCCGGGACGATTTCGACATGAGGAGGGATGCAACATTTAGACCGCATGTCAGCCAACTCAGCTAGTCCCGATTCGGAAAGCTCAGGTACATGAACGGGAGCAGATTCTTTGGGAAAATCATTCCTGACCGTAAAATTTTTAAGAACCACCTCTTCAACGGTGGGGAAGCCGTCATCTCCTTCGACCAAGGGCTCCTCACCGATAAGAAAATGGTCACTGATAAAGGAGTGGCATCAAAAACTTCATCATGACTATGAGGGTAAGTCAACATACCGACAATGTAATGTATACGCAACGAGATAAGAGAAAAGGGCTAGTGATTGGGAAAGAAACTGGAAATCGAAGGTGAAGAAACTGCAAGAAATAGAGGAGAAGCTGACAGAGAGAATGTGTGCCTGAGAAGGAGGAAATGGTGAAAGTTTCAAATGAGAAACCCCTCTCCTCTATTTTTAGGGTTATGTGGCGTCAAAATCGAGGCCAACAAGCCGTCAAATGGCACCAAAATCGAAGCATCAACAGTGTAGGCTTTGCATCGGGAAGACGCGTAAGGATGACATACGTGACGATGACAATGACGACATCCAATGTCACCAACACCAACAACAACCTTGTTGGCAACCAATAGCCCGACTTCGACCGACCCAACTGCCCCGACCAAATTTCTCTCATAACGAGCACAGTGAAATTCGCTCATCGAGGACGTTGGAGACCATGACCTCAACAAGCGGAGGGACTAACTGTATCAGTCAAAATTTGGATTGGACTTGATAGCCTTATTGGTCGTGGTCGAAGTCTAAGCCGATTACGGTTTAGCGACGAAGAGTCCCTCTCAAGAGAAGCTAATGCCGAGGTCGGGAAGAGATTATTATAAAGCAACGACAAGATGTGTTTAGGGAAGGAAGAAAGAATATTCCGTTAGAATATTCATTTGCTTGTACTTTTTTAGGGTTTCTAAAGAATGTTCCCTATAAATAGGAAGAGAATAAGAATAAAAAGGGATCTTGAACTTTCTGAGAAAAACACATTTGTAAAGTTGGCTACAGAGAATATACAAAGCTTGTCTTTTTCATTGACTCTTGAGTTCGAGAATACCTTTTTGTTTACAAGATCCAAGAATCTTGTGTTCATTCACGTTTTATATTACCCACCTTGCTGACAGGGGGAAGATTGGCCCAAGTCATTCAATATTCGAGTGATATATTCCTCTTTATTACATCTACTGCCTTTGCATGTATTTATTCCATATATCTCTCGGAACATTCACTGGTAATCATTGTACACGATCAGCTTTTACTTATTATTACGGCGCACGATTTAATCTCGCTTACTCATCAAACTTTCAGATCTAGTGGTCATTAGATTTTACTAGGATTCACCCCTTACCTTTTTTATCAATTCGTTAAAGAGGAAGTTAATACTTTTTTGACAAAACAACTTCGAACTTCATGATTTCTAACTTTCTCAAATAAAAAAGAGCTAGTAATTAAATGGATGTTCAAACTTCAAAAACTTATTCCAAAATATACTAAAATAAAATTAAGATTAAGTTTATATTGAGCAGTCAAATAATTGAAACAAAGTCATAAACTCTCGGTTGCGTTCATCCGAATTAGAGTTTTACAAGACGCTCGTTACTTTCTCGAAGTGATTGTCGCACGAAGGCTGTGGCAGAAGAGTTTGTATTTTTTTCTATTTATGGAGAGAGAAAAGAATAATATTAATTTTGAGGGATGAATTAAGTTAACTATTGTGTACAATTTTAAACTATGAATGAATTCAGGAAAGATAAAAAGAAATAAATAAAGCACTTGACTTAAAGTGTATTAGGGGTTTGAAATTTTTCAAATTAAATTGATTGTTGTGTACTAAAACTAAATTATAATTGAATTTAAAACAGATAATAGGAAATAAATAAACTAGTTGACTTAAAGTATAAACTATCGTTGAGTTAAGGAAAAAAAAAAAAAAAAGAAGAAAGAAACGCAGATCTCAAACGCAGGCCGAGACCCGCGAGTAGTAAGGAAAGCAAAGGGTGAAATTCAAAAAAAGCCATAATTTTAAAAGTAATCGAAATTTAATTATTTTTCATGTAAAAATAAATTTGAACGAAAATACTGTTCAAAATCCGAAAAATACTCCAACATAATATACTGGAATTCCAGTATAATATACTAGAACTCCATCCGCAAGCGGGTATAGTTACGCGAGTATAGATGCAAATGCCCCATTTTTGTGAAACTAATGGTTCCAGACTTTCGGTGGCCTATCCGCAACGTAGATCTGCTTCTGCATACAACCCACAAACTAATATCATGGTAAAAATAGCATGGGCTAGTCAGTTTTCGGACTGGTCATTCAAAAATAGCCAGTGTTTGTCAAGTCATTATTTTGCTGCAACAGAGACCGGTCCAGCATAATATACTGTAGTTCGGTGCACCTGTGTATGAACTTCCAGCATATTATGCTAGAACTCCAACACGCGAAAAGTTCCAGCATAATATACTGGAGATTCGAGCACCTGTGTATGAACTTCCAGCATAAGATGATGGACCGATATACTTTTCTGGAACTCCAGTACAATATACTGGAGTTCCAGTATACTTATGCTGGAACTTCAGTATATTATACTGGAGTTTTCAGTATATTATAGTGGAATTCCGGTATATTATACTAGAATCCCACTATATTATGCTGGAGTATTTTCCGGATTTTGAACAGTGTTTTCGTTTATATTTATCTTTACATAAAAAATGGTTAAATTTTGATTAGTTTTGAAATTGTGGCTATTTTTGAATGACCACTTGTAAATCTGACTATTTTTTAATTTCTCCCAATATAATGATGTAGATTTGGTGAGATATAATGATGTATTTAAAGTGGTAAAAAATAGAAGGACAATTGGCTTTCAAAATAGGAGCTGTTTGAACAATTTTTTAAAAGATTTTTTTAAAAAAAAAACTAGAAGAAAAGTTTGTGCAAAGTAGATGTGTTTGGATAGTTTGTAATTTCTTTTAAAAGATTTCTGAATGTTTTATGAGTGGAATAGGTAGTTTTAAAGAAACCAAAAACAAAAAGAAAGGCAGGATGTTGGATTGGAAACTCCAAACTTGAACATCCTTTTTCTACTCTGGGAAAGCTAAAAGGTGCATATGAATATGAATAATAATAATTATTAATAACATATTTTTGGCTTAGGATTAATAACAAATCTTGATAATGAGGGTTATTTATGAAAGAAGTAGCTATCTCCATATGGGTTCATGAACAAATGAAATAAAGCTATTTTGTTCAAAAAGGAAAAATAAAAGATTTTATACTATTAAAATGTTTTTTTCTTTTACCAAAAAGAGAAAGCTAACAAGTTTTTTCCTCTCTAAATTCCTTTCCCTAACAACAAAGGAAACAAGCTTACTTTTCTCCATCATTTTCCTTCTCTTTGTTATATTCTTTTACTTTGATTAATTCCATCTACTTTCCAAGGCACCTTAAGAGTTAAGTCACAAGAAATTTGCCATTTCCACCTACAAACTTTTTCCTCTTATTTAAATGTCTTACTTTATTTAAGCAAGAAAGGGAGCCTCAGTGTAATCAGTAAAATTGCTGTTATATGACCAGGAGGTCACGAGTTCAAGCTGTAGAAACAACTTTTTACAGAAATGTAGGGTAAGATTCCGTATAACTATCCGTTCTTACTTTATTTAAGTATGAAAGTGCCCATAAATCCTTTAAAAAAGTGGTTTTAGAAAAAATGGAAAAGCTTGTGAAATGGTCAAATTTGAGAACTAGAGAGGTAAAAGCAAGCAAAAGAGCTTATGATTATTTAATCACACGTGCTTATATATCATTGGCTTTTTCTTTTAAAAAAAAAAGGAGGAAAACATTATTTCTACTTTCTGCTTTTCTGAAATCTTGAAACCAAAGGCTGAAACTGAAGTAATTGTTCCCTAAACTAACACTTGGATGTGCAATTTGAGAAAGGAAAAAGGTGTAAATTTCTATTGGATCAAATCATTGTTTCTAAAGCCCCCAATTAAAGTCTTCCACTTAATTTGTTACAGAAAGATTATGGTTTAATTGAGACCTAACAAATCTTTATATACTTAATTCCTTTTCCTTTTATGGGCTAACAGACCTAATATGTAATTGGAAATGCTTTCATAGTACTAAATCAAGCCTAACTACAAATAGATAAAAAAAATAAAAATCTAGAGTATAAATTTAATGCACCAATGGCATAAAATTTTTTATACAGTTAGGTTATATAAATGATTATTTCATATAATAACCATTGGTTGATAACTCGAAATAATGAAAAGCAATCTAATGTAATTTTTTTTGAATGTATGATTTGAGACGTTAACTACATTGCTATCTGTTTCAAAAATAAAAGGCCCTTTCCACAATTGGTATGATTTTTTCCAATATTTTTCAAGAGCAAGCAACCATGAGGAACAAATGAAAAATGATTACTGTAGCAGCAAAGAGGCCACGCATAAGAAAGTAATTATGCAAATAAATCATAGCAATTTGTTTCTTAATCCTCTTTTGTTGAAAAAAAAAAAAAGTGGTCTCAATTGTTTTCTTGGCTTCAACTCAGAAGTGCTCCCTTTTTGGGGACTTTTTGGAACTTGAAAGATTACCTTGTGAATTTCGTCCTTGTTTGCTTTCCCACGGACTACGGTTAGGAGTTTTAATGGATCTTTAAAGATTGATTAAATCGATTGACTATATTGAATTGATACTGAGTTTTTTTTAAAAAATATAACCGTAGATTTTCGTGTAAATCTATAATCGTATTGAATAATAAGGGTAGATTTTTAATTATTTAAAAATAAAACGAAAAAATTCAAACCGTACCTAATAAATTTATATATTCAATTTAATGAAAAGAAACGCATTAAACTCTTTTCCTCGGGCCTTGGGAATATATGTAATTAACATCCAAAGTTTCAACTCTCAAACATATTGTGTTACTCCTATTATAACTAAATGAATTTTATTATCTTGAATAGTAAGTCGCAAGGTAGTCCAGTGATCTTGAGTGGGAAGCAACAAGATACTTGATAACCTCCCTCTCGTATGATTAGGATTCTTGTTATAAAACAATAAAAGAATAAAAGAATATTGAAGAGAATTCTTATTGATTTGGGATAAATTATAAGGGAATAGAATCCCTCTATTTATAGGGGAAAAGTTACTTAGCCACAAAGTAACTGTATGGGTCGAAATCTGACTCATCGATGAGAGAGCCGTGAGGCTGTGATGGTGAATATGAAAGGCCGTATTGTCGCGTCCCACGGCTACGGCTGGGGGCGATCCGTCACTAGACCCTTACCACGCAGTACGAGCTACAACGCCCGGGGAGGTGGCAGACTCTCCATCTCTGGATCTATNGGAATCCAGACACTTCTTATCAGATCTGAAAAGGGTCTTAAGATTCTTGTATTTGTCGATTATTCATCTTTATCAAATGAAAGAGGATCTGACTCACGCAATATTAGGTGAAGCTTCTCCTTTATTTACCTTTTATCGCCATTTAATGTTATTGAATGCATGATCTTTTTCACACTATAAAATCACTCCATAGATGCTGCCAACATTTGTATTCAACTATATTTTTCTATTCATATTCTCCATCTCAGATCTCGAATTAATTATTCTTAACTAGGGTTTACCCTCTATCTTCTTATTAATTCGTTTTAAGAAAAGGTTAACACTTTTTTGGTAAAATAATTTGGCGCCGTCTGTGGGGATATAGTTAAAATTTTAGTTTCTTCTAGATCTAAAGTTAAATTCTAGTTCCACTTTATGTTCATTATATCGTCACCCCATCGCCCTAAATGCAAACTTGAAGAACTGCAGGCAAAAACTTTAAAGCACGCCTTTGTGATATCTGTGGCTTAACTTCCTCCCTCTCCTTTGGTCCTTGTGGTGTTTCGTCCTTTCTGATTCATGCTGTAACTTATTAATGAAAATATATGGTGAAAATGTTATGACAGCTGGCTATGAAATCAATATTTGTTGTTGATTTCCATCTTTATCTGTTAACATAAACAACTATATACTCCTACCAGAAACTCATGTCCTTTGCATCTCCTAGATCTAGGCACCAAAACTTTCCCTATACTAGATATATGTTGTATCCAGCTTATGGTGGTATTTTTTAGATGTGGTGGCCTTACTATCTATCGCAAATTATAATTTGTTCTTACAACTGCTTCTTTTTCTGGATGTATCTTATTCTGGAAACACTCGATCCAATATTTTTGCCTGACACAAACATGATGTAACGCATGGAGGAAGTCAAAAAAGAAGAAGAAGGAAGCCCACAAGCTTTGTTGATGCCATCGAATAGAACCCGAATAGAATATGAATGCCAGGTTGGTATTGTACAAAGTTCCTAAACTCAAGACTGGTTTGGTTCACCTAAGAATGGATTGGGTTATAAACGCGTCGATATCGGGACCGGAACCCAAACTCGAGGTCCCAATAGGCGAAGAAATTTGCTAGTCCAGAAGATGCCCAGATATGATTAACGAATCCAAGCACAAGGCCGTGATTGCAGGTCTAAAGCTAGCACTCGATTGCGGAGCAGAACGAGTCGCCCTGCGGTGCGACTCAACTCGTTGTCAATCAAGTCACAGGGACTTTCCAAACCAAAGAACAAAGACAACAAAAATACCATGCCGGGATCTGCAAGCCGTTATCCGAGTCCGACGAATGCCTACTCGACCAAATCTCTCGAACACAAAATATCAAAACAGACGGCCTTGCCAAATTGGTAGCGGCCACTAAAAGCATAACCGGAGAAGGGAACGTGGTCACTCTCCTCCGCTCGTCGACCGATCAAACGAGGTAACAAACGATTTCATTTGCTTTTAACTGACTGTTTTTCTAAATGAAATAGAAGCTGAAACATTCTCCCAAATACGCGAACAGGGAATGATCGTCGTCAAAGCTAATCCGACGATGCCAAGAGACCATATAGATTGGGACTGTATTGCCAACCCGGAAAAATGTAAACCCCTCCTATATGTGTAAGCAAAGCATAAGTGCATGAAGCCCACCCGCAAGTCATAAGTCTACACTGCAACAATCTTATTTTTTCCTTAAGAATAAGCGACACTGCATCAATTAGACAAGTAATATTCGACCTCGCTTGAGTCGTCAAAATTAAACTCGACCTCGCTCGAGTCGCCAAAATTAAACTCGACCTCGCTTGAGTCGCAATAATTATACTCGACCTCGCTCGGGTTACCAGAATTAAACTCGACCTTGCTCGCGTCGCCAGAATTAAACTCGACCTTGCTTGAGTCGCCAAAATTACACTCGACCTCGCTCGAGTCGCCAAAATTAAACTCGACCTCGCTCGAAATGCCGTAATCGAACCCAATAACTCCCGTCTACACAACATTCGATCACACTCGAAATTCTAGTCTATGATTCATCATTTCGCCTATCGACTACTTCAGAAAGAACGATGAAGGGGAAATGTGGAGAATTTCTCGAATACATGCTTAAACGAGCATGCGACGTTCGCCAAAACATGAACAAACAAGGCAGCATGCAACATTTTTTGCACAACTCCAAATCGTTCTAGATTCTACACCATACATTCGACTTCGCTCGAATTATTTACATTCAACCTCGCTCGAATTATTTACATTCGACCTCGATCGAATCTTTTACATTTGACCTCGCTCGAATTATTTACATTCGACCTTGCTCGAATCTTTTACATTTGACCTCGCGAATCTTTTACATCCGACCTAGCTCGAATTATTTACATTCGATTTCGCTCGAATCATTTATATTCACTTTGCTCGAATTATTTCCATTCGACTTCGCTCGAATTATTTATATTCGACCTCGCTCGAATCATTTACATTCGACCTCGCTCGAATCATTTACATTCAACCTCGCTCGAATTATTTACGTTCGACTTCGCTCGAATTATTTACGTTCGACCTTGCTCGTATTACTAACATTCGAACTCGCTCGAATCATTTACATTCGACCTCGCTCGAATTACTCAACATTCGACCTCGATCGAATCATTTACATATGACCTCAGACGAATATAGTTCTGCTTAAGGAAAACGAACACGGGCCACACCAAACTACCTAATAAAAAACTGGGACTTATCACGAAAGGGTCTGAAACACTCAACCCAAAATAAAGAAAATCCAGAGACATACAACCCAAAAACGAAGTTTGTTTCATTCAAAAGTTTACACACAGGAAAAACAGTAAATACGATGCTAAGCGACGCCAAAGAAATAACAAAACATAAAAAAAAGGGAAACAAATACAAAATATCTTACTCCACCGCACCTATTCCATCCCCATCAGCATTTCCACTTTCAGAGAAACCATCCTCAATTTTGGCACCATCGTCGGCCTCCGGCGTCGCAGGATCATAACCACAAGCAAGCCGAGCCTCACGCACCTTACAGCCTCAGGAACACGCCCCGCCATCCACAGATCCTTGTAAATATCTCTCTAGGCCTCGTCATGAACCCACGGATCATATAAGTGACGAAGAACGGTAACAGGGGAAACTTCTTGAGAGGCATGAGCTAACAACTGGGCTTTCTCGGCCTCCAAGGCAGCCACTTTGTCACCCAAACTCGAGGCGTCTCGCTCAAGCTCGTCAATCCGCTCTTCGAGCCTCGCCTCCTTCATCGTGGTTGTCTCCCTCTCCGCCTCTCGTTCGGATCTGAGGACGCGCATGGTATCTTCCAGCATCGCCGCCCTCGCCACCGCCTCAACACGAGCCACTTCAACCCTCTCTAACTCCACCACCTTCCTCTCTAAGTTAGCCATATTTTTAGTCCATTCTACGCTCAGACTAGAAACTCTGGTAGCATTCTTCTCGAGCTCGGATTGCAGAGATGACACTGTCGCTTGGAGGTCCTTGCTCTCAGCCGCGACACCCTTTCCCACCTCGAGCTCCTCGTCTTTTAACTCTAATCAACCCCTCAAACTCACTACACCTGCGGATAGACCGAATCAGGTCCTCGTCTTTTTTCTCTAGTTCCTCCCTGAGAGAATGAGTATCACCACCCGCTCTAAGCTGCATGTGCATCTCTCGGCACCTGTTGCAATACCAACGGCATTTCCCGGCCATCTTCAAGAAGACATAGGCCCGCGTCTCAGCCCAACGAACACTCTCAATCTCCAACATGTAAGTCTAAACAAAACAACAAAACAACAAAACAAGCAAGGAAAAATCAACGTAAGCAAACGACAAATCAGAGGAAGTAATGAAAGGAATTTCACCCTCAAAGCCATCCCGGCCACGCCACGTGACAAATCAGAGTCGCTAATCTCCCGAAGAGATCTGCTTTCGGTGGTAGAGCACAAGAGGTCAAATTGGGGCACCAAATCCACCGTATCCTCCAATAGGTTAACTTCAGACGAGATTTCAAGCACACGAGAAGGACGTCCCACCCTCACGGAAACTCAGGTAAAGCCCTCTTTGAACATCCTCATATCATCAGGATCGATGTACGAGTCGGACTCATAATCATCGGCCACCACGCCCTTCAACCTTTCGTCAACTAGGGGGAGGGGATGGGTGCGAGCCTGCTGAGACGAGGACGGGCCAATATGAAGGACGACAGCAGCCGCGAAAACCTGTGGAGGCGTCATCACGGCCTCCTTCACCCTCAGTTCGGGTGACAACCTGTGCCTTAGACGACCTCACTCGCATCCTATGACACCGTCCCAGTAGGGTCAGCCCTCGAAGGCACGCCACTCCAAGGCATTTTCTCCAAAGTTACTCTCCGCCTCTTTGATGGGGTCTCATTCGACCGGCCCTAGATACTGACTCAACCAGTGCAGTGGCCTGACCCCGAGCACCCTCATCAACAACTATCTGAAGTGCCGACCTAGCAGAGGATGTCGGTTGGCGGAAGACAAGAGCAGAGGCCCTATCCTTTCTTGGCCCTCTCCGACCTATCAAAACGAAATGAAGAATGCGTAAGTATCAAGCGGGGAAGAGTGTAAAGTGAAGTGCGGCTATGGCCGAGACAAAATGACTTACTAGTTGTAGGTCTATGCCCAAACCTCTCATGGAAACACGTCCATTTGCGAAACCCTACTGTGAAAGGCAGAATCAAAGCCACCTATTTGCGGATATCGCCAACTAGTGGAGGGGGCGACCTCTCAGCTGCAACAAAAATAAAATGGGAAAATAACCAACAACCAGTCAGTGAAGTCGCCAGATACGAATAACTAATTGACATAGTAAAAAGTGAGGCGAATACTCACGGGCAAAGTTCCACATCTCAGGGAACCCGACAGGGTTGGACACCATATGTTCCGTGCAAATAAAGAAGAGACTCTCCCAAAAATGACGATTGATCTTATCGTCCATTCCAACCACCAGGATCCTCGTACCTCGATGGAGGAAGTGCAACATAATCCCCCTTTGGAAATGAGGAATGAAAAAATGCATCATATGTAAGAGGGAAACGCCACGGCCACCCAGATCCACGTATTTGGTAAGCATTAGAAAGACTTTATATATGTACGGAGTGAGCTGGGCCGGGCACACCTCGTAGAAACGGTAAAACTCTACGGCTAATGGGGGAAGAGAGAGCGTGTATCCAATGACAAAAGGGTATGCGTAGAGGGCGCAGTACCTTGGACGATGAGGGTGAACTACGTCACCTTCCGCCGGGATAAGTTCAACGTGTTTCGGGATCCTCAACTTGATTTTGAAGGCAACAAGTGCCGCAACATCCATTACCGAGGGCGCCAGCGCAGGCTCATCCTCGGCGGCAGGGTTAAAGTCATTTTGTGGCTTTCCGGGGCAGGGAACCACCTCATCCACCATCGGAAAACTCTCGTCTTCCGTTAAACTCACCCCCTCATCAGGGGAGGGGGCAGCATTCTCCGGTACCGGAACATTGATGATTGGGTTAGGGTTCAAATAAGAACTATCCATTGCGAACAAGAAAAAAGAAGTCAAGAATATGTGAGAAGATTTACGATGGTCACAAAGGCTGTTTGCGCTTTGCAACTATGAACATGAAAGAAAGAACCGATGATTTCAAAGAGTTTCTCCCGAAAAGGACAATTGGTAATGCCATACCATAATAAAAGTCCCTTATTTATAGAGACATAAGAAGCGCCGCATTTTGAAAAGTAACGGGAGAGGCACAAGAAACGATGCGACGCTCAGCAAACGTGCATCATAATGACACCTGACGAATTAAATGTCATTTCAACTGACATGCTGATCTGACAGTCCGTCCTGAACTTCAGATCACTGCTTTCCAGGGAAATGCCCATTCAAGGGCCGAATCGTTCAAATTTCTGAGATGATACTAGCAGAAGTCCGCCCATGGTGCTCGCCCTGTGCCGACCATCATAGGCGGAGGGACTAACTGTATAGGTCAAAATCTGACTCACCGATGAGAGAGAAGTGAGGCCGTGATGGTGAATACTAAAGGACGTAGTGACGTGTCCCACGGTTATGGCCGGGGACGATCCGTCACTAGACCCTTACCACGCAGTACGAGCTACAGCGCCCGGGGAGGTGGCAGACTCTCCATCTCTGGATCTATATAAAAAGACAAATCTCTCTATAAAAAAAGGGAGGGATCGAGACACTTCCTATCATATCTGAAAAGGGTCTTAAGATTCTTGTATTTGTCGATTATTCATCTTTATCAAATGAAAGAGGATCTGCCTCTCGCAAGATCGGGTGAATCTTCTCCTTTATTTACCTTTTATATCCATTTAATGTTATTGAATGCATGGTCTTTTTCACACATAAAATCCGGCCATAGTTGCTGCCAACATTTGTATTCAACTATATTTTTTATTCATATTCTCCATCTCAGATCTAGAATTAATTATTCTTAACTAGGATTTACCCTCTATCTTCTTATTAATTCGTTTTAAGAAAAGGTTAACACTTTTTTGGTAAAACAGTAACAAACTCTAAAATCTCTCTAAAAGATAGACATTTACCATAAATAAAATACTATTTATAATTCTCCCTCTTGAATGTCTATTCAACAGATAATGTGCCTCATTAAAACTTTAACTAAAGTAAAACCTAGTGGGAAAAATTATAGTAAAGAAAAAAGAGTACACATATCTAAGACTTTTGGTTGGCTCGTTAAAAATCTTGCAAGAAAAACCCAGTGAGACAAAACCTTATAAGGAAAAAAGAGTACAACGCGTATTAACTACCCCTAATCACATCTTTGAGCCTTCACATTCCAATCTTATGCACCATCTTCAAAAGATCGTTGGTAGATATTTGATAAACAAATCATCCATATTCACTTGAATGAATATGTTGCACCTTGAAATCGTCATTTTTGATAGATATGTAATGTATTCATATAATATTGTGGAAAGGCATTTTTAATATCTCTATAGAGGTAAAGATTTCTCGCTATCCTATTATCATGATTATAGTAGTAAGATACATATGTGCACAAATTATACTTAGGATGTAGTACCTCATGACCAAGAATTGTATATGCTTTAAGAAATTTAAATCCTTTAGGGATTTTCGTATAAGTTAAGTCATATAAGCCATATAAATAGACTTTAGATGCATATCAAGTTTTCATGTCATGCTACACATGTAAGATAGATAAAAGTGATTTCACACACTATTGACTTTATACTTTCAAGTGTTTGAACTGCAGGTCCAAATCTCTTCATTTATATTTTCAGGTACATAAACCTCTCTTGAGAATTTATGAAGTATTATGTCATGTGATCTTCTAGATCACTTGTCTCCTTATTATAATCATTTGCTCATATTTTTTATCAAGAATTTTATTTGAAATCGATTTGTTTATACGCTTTAAGCATTCCATATACTTTATCCTTCTAGGACTTATTCTAATAGGAGCATTTGCGGTGAGAATATAGTTACTTTCTTCGGGTCAGTAAATGCGTCCGGCATGCTTTGCAATATATTGCAAATGAATTATCGTTTTATGAACTTCAAGTTCATATTATCTTATTCGAGGATCTAGATGTACAAATGATAATTCATTCCACGTAATTTTTTTTTCAATTGTTTATCCTATCTCCCCCTCATGTTAGAAAAATTACTTGCTTCCTTAACTTTGAAAACTCACCTTTTTGTGTTATGATGTTAATCAAAATATACACCACACATCAATAATAATAAGATGTAATTACTTGGTTCTTGACCATGTACCATTTGTAAAGGAACAATGTAATATACTTTTGTAAATAATGTATATGAAACTGATATTGATATAGATGACTTTGTTATCACAATCAATAGTTTAGCTATTAAGTGGAGGCATCAATAAATCATTTTGTTAAACCAACTGTGATGTAAACCAACTTATCAAGATGAATTATCTTGGATAGAAAATCTGAAAATTATGCTCTAAACTAAATTATTGAGAAAGAAACCTAGAATTTAAGTTGCGGGTTGATAATAAACGCACATGTAACCATCCCATAGATGCATATTTATAAGGTTTACATGGAAGATGGTCACATATTCACCTTTGATTAATTCCAGAATTCAAGGGAATCAATCCCAATTTTAGTTGGTATAATAATCCCGAGAACAAGCAACACAAGAGAATTCATGAAGAATCTTTTTCAACACTTACCCATGTGAATTCTAATTTATTTTCCACATCATACTTAAATCAAGATTGCTCAATACGCCATGCTTGATAAGACTATTTGTATGCGTAAACTTCAGGTTTACTGATAAATGATGAAAAATGCATATTTTTGTGTATATTTGCATATTAATTCTTGTATGAGTTGCAGGACTTTATGTGGATTTTGAATTGAAATATGCTCATTATGTGTTTCTTATATGTAGGAGCGAGTTTGGATGATAAATGATCAAAACATGACAATTTGACACAAAAAGAAAGAGATGAAAAGAATTGGCAGCTCGTCCAATCTCGTGCGTGGAACGAAAATGGACATGAAAAAAGGAGAAAAATGAAGGCATAAAATAGTGAAGCGAAGAGAAGGCACATATCACTTCGCGAACTGAAAAAATTGCAAAAGCTGAGTCTGCGTATATGGTCGCGTGCCATCCAGTTCTCTGATCCGGTTTTGGATTGCCTTGGACAACCCTCCACCCTACCTAGATCTTATAAATACATACTAAAACATAAATTTGAATTAGGAGACACTACTTTAGGGTTACACAACACCTTTGGAGGCAAGAATACACTAGGAGCAAGGAGGAAGATTCAACCACGAGTTTTTCGTTTCTTCTTCCTGTTTTCTATTGTTGGTTATGAATTTTAGTATTTTATTTTCACATACTACTATGAATAGATAATTTATTATCTAGGGTTTTGATGGAACTTTTGGAGGATAAATTCTTGTTAAGTCTGAATATAATTTAGCCTTTGAATTTCTTTACTTGTTCAATTATATGTTTATTTCTGTTGATTGAATGCCCATCAATTGACTGTGCCTATTTATTATGTATTGCTTGGGAAAGGGTACATGTTTAGGTAGTTGTTAAATAATTCCACTCCCAACGTATATGAGGAATCAATACAGAGGTTTTAAAGGTGGGTTTAGAAATAACAAAGCCTTGACGTGGTCATAGTGAGCGATACGATTGTGCCTGCTAGCGTAGTTCGGGAGAGTATGTCTAGTAAATTTTTATAGTTGCTCGGGAGAGAATTACGACACCTGAAGTGCTCACGATCAGTAGAGAATAATTAAGCGACATTATGGGAGACGTAACGGGAAAGATTCCGACAACTGGAGAAATTATAACTCTAGACCTTCTTAATATTTTCTCCAACTCTTAGTATATTTAATTATTAATTTTCTGTTTCAATTTTTTAGTTAATTAGTTAGACATAAGAATTTTCATATTTATATCTTATAATTGTTTGAACTTGTCTTCTTGGTGATAGTGATCAATTATAGCTAAACCTTAGTTCTCTGTGGGATTCGACTTCGAACTTTTAGACCGGATTATATTTGCAGCAACCACTTATCCTTTTTAGGACAAGAGTTGGGCGTGATCAAATTTTGGCGCCGTTGTCGGGGAACTAACGGTGCAGTTGTAGGTATACATATTTCTAGGTTTCAAGTTTGAACTTTTATTTTTAATTGTTTTTTAGTATTTCTTTTTTGTTTGTTTTAGTTTTACTTGTTTATTTGAGAAACATGGCATCTTGTAATTATGAGAGCTTCGATGTTGGTAATTGGTCTTCCTAATGCGTATTGTGGAGGAAACCACCCATGGAAAAATTATCAAAATATTTCCAAGCGATTTATATGCACCAACTCAATCTTATGTGTGAAATGTGTGTGATATGTGTGGTGGTCAATATGATCACTTTCATGGTTGTGCTTATATTTCTTATCTTCCCCCAACCCCTTACTTTGATAATTGTTCTTTTTCTTGTGAAGTTAATAGGAACAAAGAACCGAGGGATGACAACCTGAAAGAGATCAAGGATATGCTAAGGTACCTTGTGGAAAAAATGATGAGACACAACTGTGGGTACAAAGGCAAGATGCAACTATTCGCAACTTGGAGGCTCAAGTGAGTCAACTAGATGAAGCTTCTAATGCTCAACTTGTTAATATTATAGATAGTATCCAGGAGCAGTTTGCATTAGAGATGGAAATTGAGTTGTCAATGGAGCGGTCCAAAGTAGAACACCAACACTCTAACCAGCTTGAATTTGAGGATGCCGATGCTGAAGAAGTAATACTAGAGTCAACCAAGGAAATTGAGTATACAAATTTAGTTGACTCTAGTATGATTGGTTTTGAGGATGTCAAAAATCTTTAAGTTCATATTTGAGCGTGTTGGACCTCATTTCAAACACTTCTCTACATTATGTCTGGACGGTGAAATGAGAATGGATCTTTACGAGCATAAAAAGGAGTCTAGGGAAGAGTTAGATGAGCCTTATATTTTAAAATTTTCAAGGTCGTCTAGGCAAGGTGACACTCCTCGGCGGAGAGCCAAAAAGTGCATGAGAATTTATTTAATTGTTGGCTCGCAAAAATATAAATAGCCTAGGAGCATAATCATAAACTTGAAGAATAACTTGGGGTTCAATTCATAAGCTCGAGGTGGAGGCAAAAAGTGATTCGCGTCGTGCCATGACATTAAATCAAGCGCTTGTTGGGAGGCAACCCAACTTTACTACTTTCTTTATTTTTTATTTTATTTTATTTTGTTTTTATGACGACCCGACTGGTTGTTTTGAGAGTTTAAGCTCCGTCCAGTGGTATAAGGTCATAATCAGCTTCACATTAGGTATGTCGACCTATGTGCGTGGTTAGTTTCAGTTACCGGATAATCCGGAGTCGTATTAGGGGAGAATTTTCAGATTTTGAAGCTTAAGTGAAGGGAGTTGACCGGAGGGTTGACTTTTGGGTAAAGGACCTCAGAATGAGTTTTGGTTAACGCCAACATCTTCGTATGATGATTTTGGGCTTAGGCGTGCGTCCGGAATCGGATTTGGAGGTCCGTAGAGTAATTTGAGGTCATTTGGCGGAAGTTAGAATTTCGGCGATTCCGGCCGATAGGTGGAATCTTAATATCGGGCTCGGAATGGATTTACAGGAGTGGCTGTAGGATCATTGTGTCATTTGGGACTTGTCTGCAAATTTTCACGTCGTTCCGGGTTGATTTAATAGGTTTCGGCACGAGTTTGGATATTCAAAGTTTTGAAAGTTATAAGTTTGAGTTTTGGTTTGATTTGGTGATTCGGGCATTGTTTTGAGTGTTCCGAGGGTCCGACTGAGTCCGTGTGATGATATGTGACCTATTGGTGTAATAGGCTAAGGCCTTGAGGGGCTCGAGATGATTTAAGATGGTTAACGGGAAGTTTAAAGTTTGGAAAAGGCAGCTGGTGATGCTGTTCTATTATGGCCGCACCTGCGGATGGGGAACCGCAGGTGCGAGTCTCGCAGGTGCGGAAATAGTGCGCAGGTGCGAGCTGGGGTGGACTGGGCAGCCTTCGCAGGTGCGGATCTTTGGGGTGCAGGTGCGGTTAAATTAGTCGCAGGTGTGGAAGGCCTGGCAGATTCATATAAACGAGAGTTAGCCATTTTCTTCATATTTTGAACTTTGGACTTCGGTTTGGAGAGCGATTTTTGGGGATTTCAAGATAATCGAATGTGTAAGTGTTCTTCCACCATAATTAATCATACTTCATGAATTAGTTCTTGTTTTCATCATTTAATTTGTGCTTTGCGTTGAAGAAACTTGGGTTTTTGAAAGAAAATTTCTAAATCGAAAATTCATGATTTGAATGACCAATTGTCATCGGAATTTGATAAATTTAGTATGGGTAAACTCGTATCGGAATGAGAAATCGAAATTGATAAAATTTGTCGGATTTCGAGGTGCGGGCCCGGGGATCGACTTTTTGGGTCGATTTTTATAACTTAGTAATGATTGAAACTTTATCGTTTTGAATAGTCCCTTATATGTTTTATGTGCATTTTGAAGTTGTTTTAGTTGATTTGAGCCGTCCGGAGGTCTTCCCGCCCGAGTAGTTCATTTTCAAGTACCGGTTGTCATCTTTGAGGTAAGTATCTTGCCTAACCTTGTGTGAGGGAACTATCTCTTAGAATTTGAGTCTTCTATGTTGATTGTAGCCCGTGTACGCGAGGCGAAGAGTTCGTACTCGGACTTATTTGCAAATAGGTTGGACTTTTTGGATTCTTAGGTCCCTATATCTCCGGCGTATGAGGTGGTAACTGTTATGGTCGAGTTTCTGATTACTAGCTTCATCCTACTCTGTTTGAATTAGATTTCCTTGACTTCGATTCCTCTTTGTTGATTATTTGATCTTAGTTTGACTTAGCTGAATATTTTTCCTCTTCTATCACTATGCTAAAATTTCTTCACAAACTGCCTAATTGATTAGAGTTAGTATCATCAAGTCGTATATGATGATTTACATGATTCACCTTAAATGTTACTTAGGTATAGTTGGCCATCACTCGTATTGGCGATGTTTCCTTGGTGTCTCTTAATATTGAATAGTTGCTTAAGTTGAGTCTGTTCTGTGAAACAAACTGTTAGGTGAGATTGGTTATAGCTGTTTTCCCTTGTCGGGATGATTAGTTCTCTATTTATTGACTTGAGTATTCTCAATTGTTGCTATAATTGTTAGGTTTTCTCCTTGTTACATTGTTCATTGATACTTGGTTTCTCCCTTAAGTGACTTCTGCTTATTAGTGAGTTTTGCCACTATTTTGATTGAAGTTCTCGTGTTGAACTTATCGTCGCACTTTGCATTGCATATTTATATTGGGACTGCGGGCTATGACCTGAGACTTTCCCTTGCATTGCATATTTATATTGGGACTATGGGATATGACCTGAGACTTTCCCTTGCATTGCATTGCATATTTATATTGGGACTGCAGGTTATGACCCGAGACTTTCCCTTGCATTGCATATTTATATTGGGACTGCGGGCTATGAACTGAGACTTTCCCTTGCATTGCATTGCATATTTATATTGGGACTGCGGGCTATGGACTGAGACTTTCCCTTGCATTGCATTGCATATTTACATTGGGACTGCGGGCTATGACCTGAGACTTTCCCTTGCATTGAATTGCATATTTGTATTGGGACTGCGGGCTATGACCTGATACTTTTCCCTGCATTGCATTGCATATTTACATTGAGACTGCGGGCCGAGACCTGAGACTTTTCCCTGTATTGCATTGCATGATTATCTATGGAGTTACGGACTGAGTTCCGATGGTTTATCAATGAGGAGATTGGGATTTAAAAGTATACATGTATGCACATATACTTATATTGAAATGTATACCTGAAAGGAAATTATCTCCGAGAAAAGTAGTTCTGAAGGACTCCTATTTTTAAAGTATATTTGAACAAATGATATTCGAAAGAACAGTATTTGGAAAAGTATATTTGAATAAATGATATTTGAAGGAGCAGTATTTTGGGCAAGTATATTTGAATAAATGATATTTGAAGGAGCAGTATTTTGGGCAAGTATATTTGAATAAACGATAATTGAAGGAGCAGTATTTAAGAAAGTACATTTGAACAAATGATATTTGAATGAGCAGTATTGGGAGAGTATATTTTAATATAACGTATTTTTACGAGAACTGTGTTCTAACGAATTTCTTTCATAAAAATATATACATATACATTCAGAAAAAGTATGCTTCAAAGAATATTTTTCATATATCTTGAAAATGTTGTATTTTCAAAAGTTTTCGATATGAACTCACGTTTTAAAGGTTTTTTTTACTCGAGGATTTGACTAGTTTTTATTGAGCCTACCGGTTACTGCTTGATGTGAGTAAATTGATGCGGTGCTGAGTTTGAGTGTTTCATGGTATTGTGATTTTCCGACTTTGGCTTGCGTGATGTCCTTTCCTCTTTGCGTATTTCTGTCATGATATTTCGTTGCTTTAATTACTGCACTTCCTTCCGCTTACTATTTTCCTGCCGTTAATTATATTCAAAGACTTTAGATAAATATTTTGTTTCGGTCATTACTGCTATGTCTTTTATCTGTTAGACAGTTGGGTGTCCGGACTAGTCCTCGTCACTACTTCACCGAGATTAGTCTTGATACTTACTGGGCACCGCTGTGGTGTGATCATACTACACTTCTGCACATTTTTGTGTACAACTTCAGTTTATGGTTATTGGTAGCTGCACAGATCGTTGCTGAGGAGACTCAAGGTGACCTGCTGCTGTGTTCGCAGGCTTCAGAGTCACCTTCCTGTTTAATCCAAATATACTTAATTGTTCATAGACAGTTGTATTTAGATTTGTAGAAAGAATTCGGAGAGCTTATGACTTGTATTTGCCGGGTTTTGGGAAATTGTAAATTTTGACAAGATTCCATATCGAGACTATTATATTTTCTTTAATATTGTTGTTGCCCAGTAAAATGTTAGGCTTACCTGGTCCCTAAGACTAGGTGTCATCATGGTACCCAACAGAGGGAAAATTGGGTCGTGACAGTTTTATTATTGTATTATCTTGTAGTGTTGTTTTTGATTTCTCTAGGAGCATGGTAAGCAATGCTATTTCATGAAGGCAAAATGAGATGGTGAGAACTAAGTGTGGGGTGCCCGCACAAAGAATTAAGTTTGAGAGAAGTCTGAGTACCCTATGAGCTGCTAATGTTTCGGCCTACGGCCTATCAGGGAGTTTTTCTTATCCTCTTGTATTTATGGGTGTGTATTGGGGACAATGCATAATTTTAAGTGTGGGGTGAAGAGTCTGTTTGGGTGGATTCTTATGCTAGTTTAGTTGTGTTATTCTATATATTTTGGACAAGAAAATTGGAAAAAAAAATAGGTAGAAATAATCCCTCTTGGTTTTAAGACCACGATTCTTTTTCAAGGGACGCCTCTTTGAACCGGGTAATCATTTTTTTAAGTAGAATTTTCAAATAGTTTTGGACTTTTTCCAACGACGGACTTCCTAGACAGTTTCTTGAGGGTTTAAAGTCTAAAGAAAAATATAATTTTTTTTCCTTTCCTTCAACTGATAATGGAATGGGAAGAACTTGAAAATCTATGCTTTTTCGCTTGTTTTATGTTAGGGCTAGAGGTGGAGCATTTGTGTTGAGTATTTCTTCTTGAGTCTTGTGACTATATGCCTTGAAAGTATATGTGACTTATTCTGACACTTGGGCTCATCTTTTGACTCCTATTATGTACATCCTATGTGATTGAATTATATTATGACTGTGCTAGTTGCTTTAACTTGAGTGTTGAGTCTGAGCCGTCCTGAGTAAGTCATGTGCATTGTGTGAGGTGATATTTTGTTGTACTTTGTGCCATCCCTTGTTAGTCTAAAACTTTCCCCATGTGTGATTTGAAGCAAAATGATTAAGTCTTGTGAGTTTAGTAAATGATATAGGTGGTTCTTTGATTGATCCTTCAGTCTATTTGCCTACCAGTGATAAAACTTATCCTTTGTTAGCCCATTTGAACCTATAAACCTTTTCTTTGGTACCCACATTACAAGAAGACTCCCTTTTGTTATTAATTAAATCTTGTTGAACCTTTACCTATGAAAGCACTTAAGTCGCTAGAAGTGAAGGAAAAGAGATTGGGTAGTTTTTGAGTGGAACCATCAAAAGGTGCATGTGTGAATAGAGAGACATACTAGCTGGAAATACCAATTTATGGAGGTGTTGAAAATATTTTGAACAAAGAAATTTAAAAAAATCCCTCCAATTCACTTTGATATGTGCTAGTGTTTATGTAGATGTGCTTAAAGTCAATGAGCTACGTTATTTACAGTGTCGTAGCGATATGTTGAGTGATCATGAAGATGATGTGCTTAAAAATTAAAGTGTATTGTATTAAAAGTGCTTAGGAGAGTTAGTCACTATTATCCATATCTATCCTAGCCGCCCCTTAGCCTACATTATCACCCATGAAGACCGATTTGATCCTAGACTTTGCGAGTTTAAGTTAGTAGAGAGTTACATTACGGACAAGCCTATGGTACGGGCTTTAGGGGCACACGAGTTTTTTTGCGAGAGTGAGTGAATTCTTTCATTCTATGATTTCTTAAATTATACGTGAATTCATATTTGAGTGTGCAGACTGATTACTCTCTTTGTTTTGTTGGTGAGGGCACATGTTGTACAACATATTGGTAAGGAACTCGTATATTTAGTTTGTACAAGAAGCGAGTCACAAAAAGGAATGTAATGGAATCAATTTTTGAGGCTAGGATATTAGAAGAGTCATACAAATATTTTAAATAGTCTTCACATTGGTGTAAAAATGGGGAAATGTATGAAGAGTGCATATGCTGGATTCTAAGCATTGAAATAAATCATTGTCATTGGTGTGATGCTTGAGTATGCTTTGAAAGGTATTTCTTGCCTATGCGCTTAAGTTTAAGTTGTTTGAGGACGAGCAAAAGTCTAAGTGTGAGATGGTGATAAATGATGAAAAGTGCATATTTTTGTGTATCTTTGCATATTAATTCTTGTATGAGTTGCGGGAGTTTATGTGAATTTTGAAGTGAAATATGCTCATTATGTGTTTCTTATGTGTAGGAGCGAGTTTGGATGATAAATGATCAAAAGATGACAATTGCACAAAAAAGCAAGAGATGGAAAGAATTGGGAGCCCGTCCAATCTCGTGCGTGGCACGAAAATGGACGCAAGGAGAAAAATGAAGGCACAAAATAGAGAAGCAAAGCGAAGGTACGGATCGCTTCGCGAACTTAAAAAATTGCAAAAGTTGTGTCCGCGTCTATGGTCGCGCTCTGTGAGAAGGCAGACGTGCCATCCAGTTCTCCTATCCGATTTTGGATTGCCTTGGACGGCCCTCCACCCTACATAGGTCATATAAATACATCCTTAAACATAACTTTGTAGGAGGATACACTACCTTAGGGTTACACAATACCTTTGGAGGCAAGAATACACTAGGAGCAAGGAGGAAGATTCAACCACGAGTTTTTCCTTTCTTCTTCCTGTTTTTTATTGTTGTTTATATATTTTGTATTATATTTTCTCATACTACTATGAATAGCTAATTTATTATCTAGGGTTTTGATATAACCTTTTGGAAGATGAATTCTTGTAAATTTGAATATAATGTAGCTTTTGAATTTCTTTACTTGTTCAACTACGTGCTTATTTCTGTTGATTGAATGGCCATCAATTGATTGTACCTATTTATTATGTATTGCTTGGGAAATGGTACATATTAGGTAGTTGTTGAACAATGTCACTCCTAACGTATATGAGGAATCAATACGACGGATTTAAAGGTGAGTTTAGGAATAACAAAGCCTTGACGTGGTCATAGTGAACGATAAGATTATGCTAGCTATCGTAGTTCGGGAGAATATGTCTAGTAATTAATTTGTCTAGCTATCGTAGTTCGGGAGAATATGTCTAGTAATTTATTGTAGTTCTCGGGAGAGAATTACAACACCTGAAGTGATCACGATCAGTAGAGAATAATTAGGTGACATTATAGGAGACGCAGCAGGAAGAATTCCGACAATTGGGGAAATCATAACTCTAGACCTCTTTAATATTTTCTCAAATTCTTAGTATCTTTAGTTGTTAATTTTCTATTTCAATTTGTTAGTTAATTAGTTAGACATAAGAATTTTCATATTTATAACTTTGAAATTGTTCGAACTTGTCTTCTTGATGATAGTGAACATTTGTAGCTAAACCTTAGTTTTATGTGGGATTCGACTCTGAACTTTTAGATCGGATTATATTTGCAGCGACCGCTTATCCTTTTTAGGACAAGAGTTGGGCGTGTTCATTTACATCATGACATGTGCAATTTTAAATTAAGCTCCAGTTTACTATAACATGAATTTCTATAACAATAAACATTCAGTTTATTGTTTCATGTAATTTTATCATATTTTATTTGTGTATTACCCCGCTACAGTTGTTGACTTGTAGTAATATGAAAATACTAAATCTTCTTATTATTTATAGTCTCAATATAACCAACCGCTTTCACGAATAATTTAGAAACTCAATAAGTTTTTTTTGAGACTTAATATGACACAATATTTATTGATAATCAATTTTATTTTTCCGAAATAATTTAATTGGCTCTTCCAGAGCTTTTAATTAATTTATACGACCACACACTCATCAACATCCATATATTGAATATCTCTTTCAAGGAAAAAGTTATACCATTATGGTCATAGTCAAAATTATTATAGGCAAGATACGTTGCTTCCATTACTTTTGCCCTATAATAATCATATTGCCATAATATTTGGCATAATCACAATAGATACGTGATCAATGACCATTATTACCATAATAATGAAATTATTTTTATATTTCGTCTCAAACCTCCTTCTAGAGCTGGGTATGGTATATTCACTGCCACTAACACGTTCATATTCTTCCAAGAATGAATATGAATGGATCATAATTATCTATATGTGCTTTACAATATCTTATGTCAAATTCATGACAAACATTACTTTCATAGAGTGAAGAAATATTTTGAGAATTCTTATTGTTTTCATTACCACAACGATGACGATTATAATTTCGTCTATTGTCACGTCCACATCAATTGATACATTCACGATAATAAGTTTGTCTTCTCTCAGATTTATCATATACTTCTATCATATTCTCTTAAAGGAACGAGAATGAAGCAAATTCAATGGGACGAGTTTTCACTTCTTGTGCTCACAATCTTACATGAATTTTATCATGGCAAGACATAAAATTTTTACCACTTTGGGTGATTATAATTTCTTACAAACTCTATTAGAGTTATAATTAACATTTATCGTCTTTGCTTGTATTTAAAATTCAATTATAAAATTTCAAGAATTTAAAAGAGAAAAATAAAGTAAAATACTTATCTTTATTCCATAATTTATTCTTGAAGGAAGTTCATGGAACAATTAACAATTATTATGCTCAATATTATGTACAAGTTAAGCACCATGCACGTATCCCAAAGCCTGGTGACCAAAGCAGGTGCCTCTACTCAATTGGTTAGAGTCTCGTGTTGATAACGTGTTATAAACAATAAAAGAAGAAAAGAGTATTGCAGAGAAAAGTAGAGAGAGAATTCTTATTGATTTGGGATGAATTACAATGGAATAGAACCCTATATTTATAGGGGAAAAGTGACCTAGCCACAAAGTAACGAACTCTAATATCTCTCTAAAAGATAGACATGCACCCTAAATAAAATACTATTTATAACAATTCTCTATTTAATCTTCTAATAGACTCTAATCTTGAGTACCAACTTGATTAATGTATTTCTGCTCGTATTATTTATATTCTCTTCTCTCTGCTGAATTTATTGTATATTGCTATAGAATAGTGGAATGGATCTTTCTTCTAATCATTTTTCATTTTCCCTCGATTTATCACCTTATAAAGAGTAAAAATATTTAGTGTTTTTTGCCTTACTCTTATGCAAGTCCTCGTGTTATCACGTTCTAATTCGACTAGCGACTCTTATATGATATTTTAAAAAATCAAAAATTGAACCGTATTAATACCGAAAAAAAAAAAAAGATGATTGAGACGATTTCGAAAAATTAAACTTTGGCTATACAAAATAGAGTAACAAAAAAATTGGTATAGTATAATTTTTTTTAAAAATAACCAGCCGTACCATTGACAACCCTAACTACGGCTATGTATCCAAATATAACGAAACATCAATTAATTTTTGCTTAAAAAGGTTTAAAGGATCAATTACCGGCTCTTAGAATTGGAGGAAATATTTACATACGAAATAGAACTAATCTAAGAGCTTTTTGGTAAATTTATGCATTGTTAAGCATGTTTCCTTTGATTATGACAGTTTAAACATTTAAAATATTTTTATGTATGAAATTTTTTTCATCTAAAATACGTTCATAAAGTTATAGATGTAATAATACAAAAAGTAATGCCTGAACACATATCAAGAATTCATTTCTTTTGAGAAAGGAGTAATATAATTGCATTCAATTCTTCATATTATTTATCCTCGTATGATATATAATTATATATTATAGACCGTAGAGATTTATATACTAATAGAAACTACAAAACATATATCTAGTTTTTAATTTTTGATATTGCCTGGAGCGATATAATCATAAATATTAATATAGTTGACCTCTGTTAGAGTTTAGGATTGAGCCGTTATTATCTATTGTTGTTGTTATTGTCATTGTCATTGTATAACATGTGATATGATTTTTATGTTTTAAAAAATTGGACTTATGGGGTGTTTAACCAAAATTGTGGATTTAAAAAAAGTGAAAAGATTTCCTATTTCAGCTCAATCCCATTTGCAGTAATTGACTAGAAATCAATTTTATGTGGAAAAAAGTAACACTTCTTATAAAATGTTAATGTTGATTCAATCGGGGTAAACTTGTCAAAACACGGGAAAAAATATTGAAGTATGTGGCTGCTGGGATTCGAGCCCAGGTCTCCACGGCCACAACGTGGAATTCTCACCACTAAACTACAGCCACTATGTTGTTTTTGTCCTCAATATATTAATATCTCACCTTTCTCCCCCCTCCAGCCCCCGCGTAAAATTGATAGGGAACGTCTATCTTTTAATGAGATGGAGAATTGTTGTTCTGAAAATAAGCTCATATACATTCCTCAACAAATACTCGATTTACGCGACGGAAAAATAGAAGAATAATTTTAAACTAAGTGGTGTGATACATGAGATAAAGATAATAACCCCAGGATATAATCCGGGATTAACTTTATCTATTTGGTTTGGGATATTAATTATGTACACAACCCGATTTTTATGGGCTTGAGGGTATGTCACGAGATTGATTCTGTATCGAAGCAAGTTCGGGTTCGAGGAACGTGAAGACCGAGGGATCGAGATCAGGCTGGATCAAGTAACAGAATCATGAGATATCCGTAATCGACCATCAATCCCGGCGAGAATCTCGGAACCGGTAGAACCATTAACAGTTAATATCAATCATGTATTTTACTTCCGAAATTAGAGTCATGCCTTATTTAGGATTCCTCTACTATATAAAGGGGATCCTGTTCATTTGTAAAAGGACACATCATCACAATAATCATCATACGTATTTACCGCTTACGCCATTAATGAGAAATACAAAACACTCTCTCCTTTTATTCGCTCTTAACTCTTTACAGTTCTTGTTGTTCATATTACTATTGCTGCTCTTACTGTTCTTGGCACTTGATCTCGAGTCTAATCCAAATCGGGGTTGATAAATTGCAATTACACGGGTTTGATTCATTTAAATTGTTTAATTCCTTTATCTATTTAGCTATTTATCAATTGACATTGAATTAGATCATATTTCCTTATAATCACATTACAAGTTTAACTGTTACTCGTATTTCGAGGTAAACATGTTAATTTTCGAAAAACTTTTATATTAAAATTGTGAGATTAATTATCCCATATAAAAGATAAAATAACTAATCCAATAAGATATCTCAATTCCCACCCTATAAGATATTCTGAATATCTCACCATTGCACCAAACGAGCCTAAGGGTATTCAAGGTAGTGGCAGTAAATATATTGAAGCACATTGAGACAAGATCAAAACGAATAAAGAGATTACAGTGACCGAATCATGTACTTATTTTTCTTTTCTTTCTCTTTTATTTTATTTTAATTTTTTTCTTTTTACCTTTTTAATTCTGTTCAAGATCTCTAAACAATAAAATAGAGTAATTCATAAACTTTCCTACATGATTTTGTTAACTCGAGCTAATTAAAATGAAATGGAATTATTCAGATGTCTATAGCACCTTTGACCTCCTCTACCCTATTGTTTATTTGATTCTTTATAATAACCTCTATTTTAGTTTACTCGTCAAAATTGTCTTATTATTGAGGTCCTTTTCATATTATTTTTTTACTCTTTCTCTTAAAAAAACTCTGAAAGACCTAACCATAAAAAACCAAGGGCGAGGACCATTATACAAAGAGAAGGTGAGGTTCAACATAATTGTTTTATCTAATTGAGTCCTTCTAGTAGGTTCCTACTCGAATATTATTTTGTAAATTATATTTAACTACTATATACCGATAATAAAAATAATTTTAGTCCAAGAAGGCGCTAGAACAAGCACTGACTTTTCCCCCCCTTTTGTACTTCAATAAAAAAGGAGAAGCATTTTGTGTTTTGTTGTCCTTTGTTAGCCAAATGGGAAAGTAAAGGTGATCTAGAATATTAAGTTAAAAAATATGTGCCGACGATGTACACCACAACTAGAGGAATGTAGCAATTTTAAATAAATATTGTTTATATGAAAAGAAAGTTAAATTTGTAAGGGTAAATATTAAATATCCGTATAATAGAGCGATACATGGATCTGGAGACAGACGGGAAGTGAGACAGGTGGAAATCAAGAGCGGGGGTAGCAGTTTCCATTGGCAACGGGAAGCCCTCGAAAGGAATATTGCTACTGAAGACAAACGAATGTCTGCCACCCAATAGCATTAAATGAACAATATTCTATAGTACTAAATACACAATCCGTTTTAGAGAATTTTGACATTCATAGCCTACTGTTGCATATTTTTTAATGACCCCTATAATTGTCATTTAAGAAGCGCTTGATTGTAGGACCTTGTTCCCTAAATGCAACTATAAATAATGATTTCAACAACCATTGTGAGGACACGAATTTTCTGACAAGCTTATGCTACATATTATTCTAAGCTCAATAACACTTTTTCTTGCCTATCTATTGTCTTATCGTAATTTCAATGCTAAGTCTTGTATTTTTATTTAATTTATTTACCATTTTGGGATCAAATATATTCATTTGTCTACAAAACCACATATAAATTCAACTATACCGTTTTACGGGTAAAGAGTTTGGCACCCATCATGGGGCTTAGACAACTGCGTAATTGAGTTGATCTTTGCATCTATTACTAACATGTTTAATTCTTTGTTTCTTAACGAAAAATCGTAAGAAACCGCAGATAACGATGTCAACACTACACACAACGTTGAGGCACAAGGAAATACGCCTCGACATAAAGATTCGATCAGTGATACCCGCAACGAGGAAGACGTAGCTACGCCAGTCCATGGCGGGCAATATCCATGATACGTTCGAGAAGCAACTCCCGATTATGCTGAAGACGAGCACGTTGTGGAGACAATGAGAATCCTGAGGGAGAAACAAAAGGCTATTATGGGTCATCTCTCACGGCAAGATCGGGTCATGACAAAGTTGAAACAAGCATTGTCGGGTGCTTCCAACAACGCGGATGGAATAAGTCCAATTCCTCTTGGTGCTCCCGCAAATCAAACAGCATAAAGGGTTGACAACCACACCTCGAGGGGTGAGGTCGGATTCGACGGGGTTGGGGGCGACGCCGGCGGATGTGGTAACAATAATGGGAATGGTCCTTTTAAAACCAAACTCATGCGGTTTATGAAGGAAATAAAATGCCCGAATAGATCAAATCTCGGGCGCACTGCCAGTGCTGAAAGGACAGGACTCAAAGAAGTATACCCAGTTGCCGTTCAAATCGAGCACGACACCAGAGTTAATCCCAAAGCGATTCAAAATGCCAGAAGTGACAGAATATGATGGGACTTCGGATGCTGAGGAGCACATCACCACCTACACAACGGTGGTGAAAGGAAATGATTTAGCTCCGCACGAGATTGAGTCAGTCTTACTGAAGAAGTTCGGGGATAACCTCACGAATAGGGCCCTGACATGGTATTAACTTCTACTGGAGAACTCAATAGATTCCTTCGAGATGCTCGCAGATTTTTTTATCAAGGCCCATGCCGGGGCCAGGAAGGTACACGCCCGAAAGAGAATATTTAGAATTGCGCAAGGAGAGGCCGAATTGTTACAAGAGTTCGTGACCATATTTCAGAAGGAAAAGATGATGCTACCGGCCATGCCAGACAGATGGGCAGCTAAGTCATTTATTAAATGGCTGAATCCGCACAGCTCTAACACTATTCGGAAAAATAAAAGAAGGTTGCTCGAGTTTCAGGCGACAACATAGGCATATTTCCACAACCGCTACGAATCAAAGATAAGAATATAGGATGACCAACTCGGTTTCCCAGAATCAATCAAGGGTCGGGACCGAGAAAAGAATAAGGAAAAGTTAAAGGATGATTTTGACGTAAACGGTCTTTTAGAGGTCAATTTTTGCCCTACGAAAGGGACGAAGGACCAGGCCGGGGTTTCTAATCAGCGGATAGGTTCACTACCAATAGGAGAGTGGATCGTGGCCTGAATAACATATCGTTGCAATACAAAGATGTATCAGGCTCCTAGGATTCCAACTACCCCAGATTATTCGAGTACAACTTCAATGTCTGCATAATGGAATTGGTATTGACGATGAAGAATATTAAGGAAGCACGGTTCTCGAGGCTGATGAGATCCGACACCAGTTAGAGGGACCCTAATCTATGGTTTGGGTATCATGGGATGAACGACCACCAGACTAGGGACTGCCAACATCTGCACGAGGAGGTGGCGACATTGTTGAAAAACGACCATCTCATAGAGTTCTTAAGCGACCAGGCTAAGAATAACTACGGCCGCAACCGGGATAACGTTGAACCCTCAAAAGCAGGAGAGGATCCTCCTCGTCCGACGATCAACATAATTTTTTAGGGAAGATAAAGGTATCACTGACCCACAACAAAAGACTCTGTGAAGTCTCCAAGGACGATATTACATTCACGGAAGCAGACGACAATGGACTCATACTACCACACAATGATGTCCTGGTAATTTCTCTTAATGTTTTAGATTTTAAAATTAAACGTGTTTTTGTGGACCTAGGGAGTTCAACCAATATTATTCAAAGGAGAGTGCTGGAACAAGACAAGCTAACCGGAAGCATCATTCTAACCACAAAGCTCCTCGCCATGTTCAACTTAGCAAGCATGACAACTTAAGGGGAGATCCTACTGCCCACGAACGCCGAAGGGGTCATGAAGACAACCCTATTTGAGGTATTAGATGATGACATGGGCTATAACATCATTCCTGGAAGGCCATGGTTGCATGAGAGGAAGGTTGTGTCATCAACAGAGAATCAACTTTTGAAATTCCCAACTCCCGAGGGAACTAAACAAATAATGGGAGATCAACCAACGGCAAAAGAGATGAACACAATCTCAGTTTCTATTAGTAAAGGGAAGGAACATGAAACATAGAAATTATAGGTGCCGAAGCCTGCTTGCGAGCCGAACGAATTCGATAAGGGGGTGGAGTCATCGAAGTCATATCAGGTGCCAAGATATTTCCAAGTACCAGAGGAAACGGACGCAACCAAATCCACTGTAGAGGAGCTCGAACAAGTCGCCTTGTTCGAAAATTTCTTAAAGAGGAAGTTCCACTTGGGGAAAAGATTAAACCAGAGCTCAGGTCAACATTTATAGAATTTCTTAAATTTAACATTGACGGTTTTCCATGGTCGCACGCGGATATGACAGGTATTCTGCTAGAGGTGGCCGTGCACAAGTTAAGCTTGGATCCTAAAATCTCTCCGGCAAGGCAGAAGAAACGCCTTATTGCTGAGGTCAAAAAAAAGTTTGTCAAAGAAAAGGTAACTCTATTGCTTGATATCGGTTCAATCCGGGCGGTAAAGTATCCCGACTGGTTAGCTAACGTAGTAGTAGTTCCGAAAAAGAATGATAAATTTTGCATGTGCGTATATTATAAGGATCTGAATAAGGGGTGCCCAAAAGACTCGTTCCCATTGCCAAACATTAATCGAGTGATTAATGAGACGGCCATGCACGAGCTGATGAGTTTCCTCGATGCCTATTCCATGTACAACCAAATAAAAATGAACCCGAAGGATCAGGAAAAACTTCATTCGTAACGAATGTTGGCATATATTGCTATAATGTGATGCCTTTCGGGCTTAAGAACGCCGGAACCACTTACCAAGGGCTTGTGAACAAAATGTTCGGAAAAAAATAGGGAAACAATAGAAGTTTACATAGATGATATGTTGGTTAAGTCTTTGAACACAGGTTCTTAAACAACTCCAAGAAACCTTTGACATCTTGAGAAGCACAACATGAAGCTTAACCCGAAAAAATATGTATTTCGAGTCAGCTCCGGTAAGGTCTTGGGGTTCCTGGTGTCATAAAGGGGGATCGAAGCCAATTTTGATAAAATTAAAGCCACCGAGGATATTTTCGACCAGCTATCAAATGTGAAAGAGTTTAAGAGGTTAACAGGAAGACTGACCGCTTTAAGCAGGTTTATTTCCCGGTCTTCAGAAAAATGTCATAACTTCTTCTCATTTCTGAAAAAGAATAATAACTTCAAATGGACTCTGGAATGCCAGCAAGCTTTGAAAGATTATAAAAGGTATTTATTGAGCCTTTCGTCACTATCAAAACTGGAGGAAGGCGAACAATTGCAGATTTACTTAGCAGTCTCGGAGGTAGAGGTAAATGTCATTTTAGTCTGTGAAGACGAAAGTACGCAATCTCCTATCTATTATGTTAGTAAAATTTTAACGGGAGCGGAAACTCGCTACCCACACCTCGAAAAATTGACCTTAGCTCTCGTAGTCACCGCTCGAAAGCTTAGGCCTTATTTTCAATGCCACCCGATAACCGCGGTGATAACTTTTTCCCTGCGGAATATCGTTCACAAACCTGAACTTTCAGGATGACTGGCCAAATGGGCAGTAGAAATGAGTGAATCTGACATAGAGTATAAACTAGGATTGCGATCAAGTCACAAGTTTTGGCCGACTTCAGTCTTGGACTGCTGCCTTTGGCCACCAAAGAAGTGGTAATGGTGTCGAAATCGACATCAAGAGTCTGGACCTTGTTCACGAATGGAGCTTCCAACATAAAAGGGTCCGGGCTCAGGGTAGTACTAATCACACTCTCGGGAGAAACCCTAAGGCATGCCATAAGAACCGTTCCCATGACCAACAATGAAGCCGAGTATGAGGCTTTGATTGCAGGACTTGATCTGGACTGGGGACTGGACTCCGAGGTCATAGAAATAAAATGTGATTCCCAACTGGTAGTAAATGAGGTATACGGGATCTTCGACACCAAAGAGGAACGCATGCAACAATATATAGTGAAAGTCCAGACTCTGCTCTCATGGTTCAGGGAATGGTCAATCATCCACATCCCGAGAGAAGAAGACATGGAGGCATATGCACTGGCCAATTTGGGCTCATCCACGGAAGTGAAGGGGTCAGACTCAGGTACAGTCGTGCAGCTTATGCATTCGATATTGGATGTGGACGGTTATTATTAGTAAACGTGACCAATTTGGTCTGCGACTGGAGAAATGAGATCATCAACTATCTTAAGCACGAAAAACTACCCGAAGATCCCAAGTCATCCCGGGCGCTATGCACTAAAGCAGCCCGTTACTGCTTCAGAGGAGGCTAATTGTATAGAAAGTTTTTCCAAGGCCCTTTGGCTCGATGTTTAGGAGCTTCCGAGGCTAATTACGTTATGAGGGAAGTCCACGGAGGAATATGTGACAATCACTCTGGTTCGGACTCGTTAGTATTAAAGTGAGTTAGGGAAGGATACTACTGGCCCCGGATGGAACAAGACGCTAAGGCATTGATTCAAAAATGCGACAAGTATCAATGCCACACGTTGTTGGTGCATCAGCCGACAAAACTATTGTGTTTGGTATTGTCTCCTTGGCCATTTATGAATAGGGGATAGACATAGTCGGTCCGCTGCCATTGGCCCCCGGTAAGGTAAGGTTTCTTTTGATTTTAATTACTTTTCTAAGTGGTTGAAGCAGGTCCTTACCAGAAAATCGGCGAACGATAAGTAGTCGATTTCCTGTGGGAGAATATAATTTGCAGGTTTGGAATACCAAAGAAAATAGCTCGTGACAACGAGCCACAATTTATAGGTGCAAAGGTTACCAAATTCCTTGAAGACTTGAAATGAATCACATCCTCGCCATATCATCCGAGCGCAAACGGCCCAGCGGAATCGACAAACAAATTGATTATTCAGAATCTCAAAAAGATTTTGAAAGCGTCTAAAGGCAAATGGCCCGAAGAGTTGCAGAGAGTGCTATGGACGTACCAAATAACTGTCAAATCAAGCACGAGAGAGATGCCTTTTCTATCGTATATGGAGCAGAAGCCCTGATCCTGGTGGAAGTGGGAGAACCTACCATGAGATACTTCTGGGCGGACGAAGAAACATACAACGAAGCATTGTTGGTCAGATTGGAGCTGCTCGACGAACGTAGAGACTTGGCGCATATAAGGACGGCGACCCAGAAACAAAGAATGGATAGATACTGTAATGAAGATCCAATCTCCATTATTTTAAAGTGGGATACTTGGTTTTAAGTAAAGTGACTTAAAATACTTGATAGCTCAACGCCGAAAAGATGGGTCCAATGTGGGAAGGCCTCTACTAGGTTACAGATGTCATCGGGAAAGGATCATATGAACTGAAAAATCAAGACGGAGTAAAATTGTTGAGCAACTGGAATGTAGCACACCTTAAAAGATACTATTGCTTATGAGCACCGCCTATACTGAAAGTATGTGGTGCACTCTTTTTCTCTTCGTCCAGTTTTTGTCCCAATTAGATTTTTCTGGCAAGGTTTTTAACGAGGTAGCAACGGAAATCATACTAAGAAGGAAGCACCGTTAGCAGAAATAAGATCGTTTAACGACAAGGCATGGAAACAATAAACTACTACGGGACGGTTAGATAATCTTTTGCTGGGTAGCAAAGTTTCTACCGGGAATAAAACTTGCTATCGGGCCAAAAATTACCTGACCGTTCATGAGTACAAGACACTGGGAGGTGGTTAGATAATCTTTGGCTTTGTAGAAAAGTTCCTAACAGGAAGTGAAGCTTGCTATCAGACCAACAAATATCCAACCATTCACTAGTGGGAACTTTAAAGGAGCAAGACTTCCAGTGATCCAATTAGCATTCTTTGCATTCGAACACTGTGTGTGTGTGTGTGGGGGGGGGGATATGAGAATACGGCCACATGACTACCACATAAACTGGGACTGTGAAAAATCGGGAACAAAGATGTATCATCAGGACCTGAGACTGCGCGACCAGCCCCGTAGAAACAAGTAGTACAAATTAGCCACAAGTAATGGCAGTTTCTTTTCAACACAGCAAATACTTATAAAATTGAAGGAATAAAGTAAATTCCTTTTATTTTTATCTTGTTTCTTGTCCAAATGATTAATTAATTTTATAATTTGAAAGTTAATCAAGTACCTCAAATGTTAGTGCCGGAACGAACATGAGACGTTCTCTTCAAGAGAACCATAAACTTAAGAGGGTCCTCTCTTATGAAACCATCCCAGTAAAGGGTTGGTTCCGGAAGAATTTATGCCTGAATCCAAGTACTATCGGGGAAAATGCACCCGTAGCCTTGCATAGCTCGACGCAAAAATAAATATTTGTGCAATATTTAAACGAAAATTTACTTTTATATAACAAACGTGACAAGCAGAACAAGTACAAACGTATGAAACGAAAAATAAAGGGGAAAGAAAAAAAAACTAAACTACTACGTCTGTAGAACCCGGGGGAAAAGAAGCGTCTGCAACCCCAGGAGAAGTAGGCGGATTTGCCGCCGGCTCGGGATCTTGACCTTCATCATCATCCATTTCAAGTTCTTCCTCAGTTCTCGGGAACTTGGAACCAGAACGAGAAGAGTAAGTTGCATCAGATTGAACCGAGAGGCCCCTTAGGGTAGTTGACTCCAGCTCACGGGCCTTAGCGATCTCGGCATCAAAATCAATGACGCCTATTTTGGCCTCTTCCAAGGTTTTTCTCCTCGTGCTATACATAGAATATGTTTTTTCAACAATTACGGAATCCGCTCGGCGCTGAAGTTCTGTCTTAGGTTGATCAACCTCAGTCGAATGGCTATTCCGCTCGGATCTTATGGCCTGAAGGCTGAGATCAAGGTCACGGATAGTGGAGTTATAAACTTTATTATGCTTCATGATCCTCTTATACTTATCTCCCATATGTGCACGCTTCTCCTCAGCAGCAACAACTTCTTCAACTTTGGAGTTCAAGGCCGCCTCCAAACTATTCAACCTCTCATTGGAGGCAGCCTCGTGCTCGACAACCGCAAGAACAACATTTTGGACCTAAGACCATTTGACTTGGCCTCTTGAAATTTTACCTCTAACAGGGCGGCCTCTTGCTGAGGGTCACCACCTTATGCTTACTCTTCTGCAACCGAGCCTCCAACTCAAAGGCAACTTGTGCTTCTAGTGCTGGGAGGGGAGCAACAATTTGATCCCGCTCTGCCAAGAGTTGATACCGCTCGGGAGTGAATTTTTCTTTATCGAGGATCAACTTCTAAAGGACCTCGGAAGCAAGGAAGTTAGCCTGCAAAGCAAAAGCTCAAATTAGAAATAATGTCATAACCAAACAAGAAGAAGCAATAAAAGGACAAATATCATACCATTGCTGCTTTGTGCATGGTGTTGTTTACCATACACTCCCCCGAAGGAGAGTGTATTTTATTCTTACCTTTCTCTAAAGCCAGTGGCTTCAGGTAATTAGCAAGTTCCACCGGCCGGGACATCATATGGCACTTTGTAGAAACCGAGAAGGAGACGCTCATCTTTATCTAGGATCTACAGAGGGGGCAAATAGTTATACCCCAAATTCCCATGATCTGGGAACTGGGGAGGGGGACATCCTTCTTTCGGGTGTTTGCGGTTGGTGGGGATGATTTAGCAGTTGCTCGTGGTGAAGGCGTGGCTGGAAAAGAAGGATATGAAGCTGATGGTGTTGTGGGTTGAGAAGCAGTTGCGACAAACGCAGTGCTAGTTATTGGTTGCTTATCAACCTAAGAGGGAAGAGGCCCGATACCCAGCCTCACAGTAACGGGAGCAGCGAATGGGGCTCGAAAGTGGAATCCTCCACTATATCACACTCTCCCCAAATCGCTTGGACGTCATCCTCAGTTAGTGTTATTAGCTCTTCAGATTGAGCATTCATCATTGGCTCCCCCCATCATCATCAATCACCACAGTGGTTACGGTTGGCTCGGGCGCGACATTCTTCACTGTTTTACTTTTACCCTTGGCCATAGAGGAACGTCACCTTTTTGTTGGTTGTTCTCAAGTGAGGAACTCCAAGAAGAAGCACCTGCACCAGAAGCAGGTCCGATGGCTCACGTTTGGGTGAAAGCCTCCTGCAACAACCTCGTCGCATCTGTGGGATCAACCAAAACGTCTTCATCGGGGATGGTAATAGACCCTGCGGAAGACTCGAGTTCAAAAAAAAAAGAACTTAGCCAATTTTCTTATACGTAAGGTAAAAACAAGATTAGTTCGAGAATAAACTCACCATGATTTTTGGCCTTTCACCCGTATAGAGGGCTAGTTCTTTCCACCAGCGGGTCTCAAGCGTGGTAATATCCAAAATCTTCTGGACCCACTGGTCCAAGCCTTCAACCCTTGTGTCCACCGAGTTGCCGAAACAGAAGGATCAGTAAATAGCATAAAACAAACTTTAATCAGAGATAGGACAGAGATTGAACTTACGAGTATGAGTCCATGACTCAGGAAAGGATGGAGTTCTGGCTGGGATGAGATCACTAGTGGAAACTACAACGAACCACTCCATCCTTCCACAGTCTGTTGTCATCATCCATGCTGGTGAAAAAAGCATAGTGACCACGTTTGCTAAAGTTTATCACTCCCCCACGGAAAATCTTGGGGGAGTAAAGGCTCATCATTCGAGCCAGGGAGAGCTCTTCCCCCGTCTCCTGGCATAGCCGCCGAAGACAGGTTATCGTCCGCCACATAGAAGGACTAAGTTTCGCCAAACAGACTTGATAACAGAAGCAGAACTCCAAGATTACGGGGTCAATTCCCCTGCTCAATGAGAATAGGCCCAAAGTGAAGGGGTACATGTAAACGTACATAAAACCCTTCTTAGGGAAGGTTACTCACTCTGCCAGATCGGGAGCGATGATGTTCAAATCATGACAACCATAGTCCTCCTTCACAACAGGGATTCTATAAGGACAGATGGAAGAAGGGTACACACCAACAACCCATGTGCGGGAGTTAGCAGAAGGAAACTCTCTTTAAAATCCTTGGCTGAATTGAGTCTTCTGGGAATAATGGTGCTCACAGTAAGAGGAGTAGCATCATCGGTACTTTCTTTATTTTTTGAAGAGCTGGAGCTCTTGGAGGAGGAGGCCATGGTTAGTAGAAGGAATTAATAATTATTTGAAGAAGAAGGTTAAGGAAGAGTGAAAACAAGAGAGAGTAGAGTAAGAGAAGTTGAGAGAGTTCGAAAAATTGTGAAGTGTAAAAGAAGAAAAATGAGGCGTATAAGTAAAGGAATAGGTGGCTAAAATCGCGGCCACGATTACCTCGAGAACAGGCAAAAGTATTACTAAATCGTGCAGGGACGCGTGTTTGGGACATTAAATGCGGAGAGACGTGCGTCTAATCAAGCATTAGAAACTTTTCTGAGGAGGTCAACAAATTTCCCGTCAAGAAAGGTATCTTCACCAACTTTCTGATGGCACAAAGACGTGCCACCGGAAAGCATGGGGACTATCTATATAGGGTAAAATTGGTTCATATTAAATACCCTTATAATAGAGTGACACGTGGGACTGGAGATAGACGGAAAGTGAGACAGGTGGGATCCAAGATCGGGAGGGCAACAACTTCGGTTGGCACCGGGAAGCCCCCGAAAGGAATACTGCTAATGAGTACAAGAAGGGACAGTACTAAGAGGCCATATAAAATCAGAATAAAAACAACCAGATGGCAAGGTGATCAACAATGAAAGAAAACAACGGTTAGTCATAAGAACTTACTACCAACAGAAAGTGAGACTGTGTGCCAATACTTCTATTATGAACACTCTAGACTACCTACTCTACTACCCTAATCCTAGACTTCCATATCTTCCTATCAAGGGTTATGTCCTCGGTCAGCTGAAGTTGCGCCATGTCTTTCCTAATCACCTCTCCCCACCTCTTTTTTGGCCTACATGTACCTCTCTGTAGGCCCTCCAATGTCAACCTCTAATACCTCCTCATCGGGGCGTCTGTGATCCTCCTCCTCACATGACCAAACCACCTAAGTCGCGCTTCCCGCATCTTGTCCTCAATAGGGCCACACCCACCTTGTGACGAATAACCTCATTTCTGATCATATCTAACCTGGTGTGCCTGCACATCCATCTCAACATCCTCATCTATGTTACCTTCATCTTCTGGACATGAGAAATCTTGACTGGGCAACACTCGTCCCCATACAATATCATTGGTCTGATTACCACTCTGTAGAACTTACCCTTAAGTTTCGGTAGCACCTTCTCCACACAAAACACCAGAAGCGAGTCTCTATTTCATCCATGTCGCCCCAATATGATGTGTGACATCTTCATCAACCTCCCATCCCCCCGAATAATAGACCCAAGATCCTTAAAACTCCCTCTCCTAAAGATGACCTACGAGTCCAGCCTCACCTCCCCTTCCCCTCCTTGAGTCTCTCCACTGAACTTACACTCCAAGTATTCTGTCTTGGTCCTGCTCAACTTGAAACCTTTAGATTCTAGTGTCTTCCTCCATACCTCTAATTGCATGTTTGAACCGTCTCACATCTCGTCAATCAATACAATATCATCTGCAAATAGCATGCACCATGGCACCCCCCCTTGGATGTGACGCTTTAGTACATCCATCACCAGAGAAAACAAAAAAGGGCTGAGTGTCAACCCCTGATGCAACCCCATCATCACCGGAAAATGGTCCGAGTCCCCACCCTCCGTCCTCACTCGGGTCTTTACTCCATCATAAATTTCTTTAATCAACCTAACGTAGGCAGCAGTCTCCTCAAAACCTCCATCGGAACTTTATCGTATGCCTTTTCCAAGTCGATGAACACCATATGCAAGTCTTTCTTTCTCTCCCTATACTGATCCATCATACTCCTAACAAGGTGGATGGCTTCTGTAGTCGAACCCCCCCCAGCATAGACCCAAACTAGTTCTCAGAAATAGACACACTCCTCCTAACCCTTAGCTCTACCACTCACTCCCATACTTTCATAGTATGGCTAAGCAGCTTGATACCCCGATAATTATTGTAATTTTGGATATCACCCTCGTTCTTGTATAATGGAACCATCATGCTCCAGCTCCACTCTTTGGGTACCTCCTTCGTTCTAAAAATGACATTAAATAATCTAGTGAGCCACTCCAAGCCTGCCTTACCCGCGCTCTTCCAAAACTCTACCGAGATTTCATCCGGTGTGGTCCCTTTTCCCCTGCTCATCAAACATGTAGCCCCCTCAACTTCATCAAATTTAATCCACCTACAATACCCAAAGTCACAACGACTCCCGAGGAGTTCCAAATTACCCAGGACAATGCTCAGGTCCCCCTCCTCATTCAAGAGACTATGGAAGTAGGCCTGCCATCTCCGACGGATAAGCACCTCATCCAACAAAACTCTACCTTCTTCGTCCTTGATGCACTTCACTTGGTCCAAGTCCCACGCCTTCCTTTCTCACACCTTGGCTAACCTGAACAACCTCTTATCCCCACCTCGGCCCTCGAGTTCTTCATACAAACGACTAAAAGCTGTAGTCTTAGCCGTCGTTACTGCTAACTTTTCTTCTTTCTTATCCAACTTATAATGCTCCCTATTCTCCCTCTTCTCCTCCTCGTCTACACTTTCCACTAGCTTCAGATACGATGCTTTATTGTTTTCCACTTTTTCTTGCACCTATCCATTCCACCACCAGTCTCTCTGTGTCCACGAGAGTAACCCTTTGAGACCCCTAATACCTCTCTCGCGGCTTCCCTAATGCATTGCGCAGTCGTGGTCTATATAGCGCTTGCATCCCCACTACTCCTCCAAGCCCCCATAGTCACCAGCTTGACCCCCAACTCCTGCGCTTTATCTTCCTTCAAGGATCCCCACTTGATCCTATGTTGGCTATACATCGCCCTCTTCCTCCTCTTCCTCGTGATATCAAGGTCCATGACCAGGAGCCTATGTAGGGTCGAGAGGTTCTCACTCGGGATGAACTTGTAATCCGTGCAAAGACCTCTATCGGACTTCCAGTAAAGTAAATAATCAATCTGAGTCTCGGCTACCGAACTCCGGAAGGTTACCAAGTGCTCCTTCTTTTTCGGGAAACTCGAGTTCGCTATCACTAAATGAAATGCTCTAGCAAAGTCCAGCAAAGACGTTCATCCTCCGTTTCTAACTCCAAAATCAAAGCCACCATGCACATCATCATACCCTCCAGACGTCGCTGCAATATGTCCATTGAAATATGTTCCTACGAAAAGATTCTCGGTATGCGGGATACCATGCACCATCTCATCCAAATCCTCCCAAAAACGCCTCTTGACTTCCTCATCCAAGCCCGCTTAGGAAGCATATGCACAGATTATGTCCAAAGTAAATTCTCCAATAACTAGCTTAATAGTCATCAGCCTGTCATTCACCCTCCTAACCTCCACCAATAGTTCACGGAGGTCCTTATCAACCAAGATACCTACCTCATTCCTTCCCTCACCCTCCCAAAATACCAAAGTTTGTAACTGCCTACATCTCGCGCCTTATCTCCGACCCACCTAGTCTCCTGTACACAAGCTATATTAATTTTCCTTTTCTGGAGAATCTTCGCTAACTCTACAGATTTTCCAGTCAAAGTTCCTATGTTCCAATACCCCACTCTTAGTCTAGTAGTTCCCTTAGCCCTCTTACCTCCCGCACCCTTTTCCCCCACGCTGGCACCCTCGAGGACAAGACCTTACCCTACCATCGTTCACCAAAGCCACTATAATCTACGAGTCACTACGCAAGCACTATCCCGAAATCAAGCGATGAAAATAAAATAAATTACTGAAAACTAATCTACCACTAAAGGTCGCAAAACAGGAGAAGAACTAAAATTAAGGAACTAATGGGAACTATAATCTACAACTAAAGATCAGACAAAGAGGTGAAGAAATAAAACAAGGGGACTAAAGGAATTATAATCTACAACAAAGGATAGAAAAATAGGTGTAGAAGTACAATACAAGAGCTAAAAGGGGCCGTAATCTACAACTAAAGGTCCCAAGGATATATGAAATAAAGATTCAAAATAAAGATGTAAACAGATAGATAACAATATAAACAAGTAGGCAAATCTATCACTAATGCAATTAAATTGACAATGCTAGGCCAAATACTAACTAAAGATTCAAGAACAAAATAGGAAGGCAAGGGATACAGTTACACTAAAATATTAAACTATTAAAATATCAAGACAAGAGAGAAACAATAGAACCTAGATTGCAGCAAGGAGGGGTGTAATCCAATCACAGAGTGATTCTTGTCCTCTTCAAGATGATGAAGAAAATGACAGTCTTTTTTGATTCTCTGATGTTGAACAACAACCCTTAATTTCAGATTAAACAAATTGTCTTGATATAGTAAAATAATATATCAACGAGATGGTGCATATTTTAAAGTATATAATCTCCCACTAAGATATAAACTGTTTTTGTCGGTGCGAAATTTAAAATTAATACTTTCCTTAATTAGTTGTTTCTTTCTCTATGTCAACATCAACTTAATTAGTGTAAGAAGAAGCAATATGTCAACAACACCTTTTCCCTCTTAAGAAATATTTTATACGAGGAGCTATTTATATGAGGAGCTGTGATTAATTTGTAAAAGCATTAGTTGAAATAAAGAAAACACTTGAAGTTTATGGAAATTTAACACCATAATTCCGGTCACAATTACAACTTAGCATTCTACAAAGAGTTTATTTAATTGCACGATGTAGAAATATAAATAATTTCAAGTAAATCTTTTGATAACCATTAATCATAATTTCTTTTTAAAAATGACGACTAACATGTTTAGAAATACGCCTTTTGATTGCCTCGTTAAAAACCTTACAAGGAAAATTCAGTGGGACAAAATTGTGTAAGGGAAAAAGACTACAACGCATATTAACTCCCCCTGATGAGAGCATCAAAAGCCTTCACATCCCAGATCTTGTACACCATCTTCAAAAGATCGTTGATAAAGATTTGATAAATAAATTAGCCATATTAACTTGAATGAACATATTGCACCTTGAAGTCATCATTCTTGTAATGTCTTCACAAAATGCCGTGGAATGGCCTTTTCGGTATCTCCATAGAGATTCTCTCTATCATATTATCATGCTTATTGTTATAGCAAGATACATATGTGCACAAATTGCATTTAGGATGTGGTACTTTAGGACCAAAAATTGTATATGCTTTAAGCGATTTAAATCCTTCAGAGATTGTCATAAGTTAAGTCATATAAGTCATATGAATGGACTTTAGATGCATATCAAGTTTTTATATCATGCTAGACATATAAGATAGATAAAAGTGATCGCAAACACCACTGACTTTATACTTTCAAGTGTTTGAACTGCAGGTCCAAAACTACATGTCTTGCGTATAAAATCAATTATATTTATAACACTAATAATGTAAAAAAAATCTTTATATTATCAATGCACACAACTCAAATCCTTCTACAAGTACATCACTTGCACATAAATTCTTTTACAAATACGTCATTAGAGTACCTTAAAAATATAATTTAAAAATAAAAAAATAGGGGTCTCAAGTGTTTCTCGGATTAATAAACGTCAACGAAGGGAAGATTCAAATAGGCATTGATATTACTACACCAATTTCGGTAGAAGTATAGTTCTATTAACTCAAGCTGTTTAAATTTATATGCTCGGTTTAATTTGATTAGCAATCCGTATTTAGTGAAGACGCTTTCTTATAATTATCTTTTAATTAAGCTAATTGCGTAAATACTTTCTACATAATAAAACTTTAGTTTGACATGACTGAGATATTACGTGTGAGTTAATGAAAGCTAGTTTGGCATTTTCAATTCCAGTCCAAATAACTCAACCCTAGTTTTGATATCATCGTTTCGGTTATTTCCCTAGGCGTAATCATAAATAGTTCCTTTTGTCTTTTTTTTTTTAATATATGTATATATATTTTAAATTAATGAATTCGCCATCTAAAACTCAATAATCCACGCGATTAACTCAAATTCACGTAGCATAGAGCTTATTAAAGGAAACCGTGCTTCATACTAGGAGTTTTTCCATTTCATATGTTCGAATATGAGACCATTGGTTAACGGCGGAGAGACTTTATTTAAAGGCAAGGCTACGATATTGGGTATGGGTTTGGATGTATTCACAAGTTTTGCTTTAAGATTGACCTCCTCAAATGCCAGATATGAATGTTTTATGAATTTCAGGCAAATCAGAAATTTCACTTCGAATACGGAGCTCCTGCTGCTCATGGTGTTTCACGATCAGTATTGAAAATGATCGGAGAAGTGGTGGAACGGACGGAACCACTTTAGGACTCATAAACCCTTTCTTCCATTTATCAATAGGTTTGTATTAGGAAATCTCCTAAACATAGTATAAATTCTTAGTTGTAAACTCAATAACTAAAACAAGCTATAGGTTTGATAGCAGATTTAGAACTTATATACTTCATATCCTAGCTCATTCCGTCCACCACCGCATTTCATATGCTAACTAAAACAAGCTATATGTTCGATAGCAAATTAAGAACCCATAAACTTCATATTGTAACTCCTTTCATCCAGTGGCAAAGCCACATTGAACCGAGGGGTGTCAAGCGACACCCCTTCGTCGGAAAATTATACTATATTGCTAGATAAATTTTTTATTTTATATATATTTACTATACATCGACTCCCCTTGATTTTTCGATATATCTAACTATTTATATTTTGACACCCCTTGATAAAAATTCTGGCTCCGCCACTGCTTTAATCGACCACCGTATTACTTGATGGTCCATTTTGTAATATCTCGGTCCACTAGTGATATTGTCTGCTTTGGGTCTAAGGCTGCACGAGTTTAAAATACGTTACTAGGGTTTAAGACATGCTTCCTTATATATTCAGTATCTCCTGTATTTTATCGATGTGAGATTCACTTGTGTATTACATACACCCCCGTAAAAACGTAACGTCCTCACGGAGATTTGTCCCACGTTCATGGGTTTGTCTAAACTTAATTGAACACGGAAGTTTGTCCCACCAACGTCCAAGGTTGTACGCAGAGTGACAATGATACCATTTATAACAACTCAATCGATTATAATATTGTTTGATTTGGATCTAAGTCTATACGTATTTAAAATACATCACTAGAATTTAAGGTATACTTCCTTATACATCCAACATTTCTTTCGAATTTATGGATGACGAATTTGCCACATTTGCACTACAATTGAATGCAAAGGGAATTGTGATAATATTCTTTTAAAGTTGCTTCTTGTAATTGACAAACAGGAATGTTATAAAGCCAAAAGAATGTGTAAGGTCAGCTAATTCAGCCATCATCCAATTTGCCAAACAGAAAAACAGCTGTAACGGTCCAATTTCTAGTCAATTTTTGGTAAGTGGGAATATGACAAATTGACCGATCGTTTTTCATGTGCTAAGTTGAATGATTTCCGCCAATTATTGTAAAGTACGTTACAATAGTCAATGATAAAAAATCTTTTGCTTCTATTTGTCAAAGATTTAAAAAAGAAAAGAAAAAAAAAATACAGGAGAATACTGTTGACAAAATTCCCCAATTTATTATTCTTTCAGACCGTTAAGTAATATCTTAAACAATCCTAACTTCCAAACCCCACCTGTTCGATTTAATAAGAATATATTTTAAAACTAACGTGACGTTTATAAGTGATTTATGTTACAAAAAAATTGTATTTTTCGGGATTTAATATAATCTTCTAAAATAATTATTTTCCCTTCAATTTAGATGCTTTAAGATGCATATTACTATATTAAAGACATTTGAAATCAGATATCGTGCTGATATTTTTGTCACAAATAGTTAACTGTAGAAATACATTCAGTCATCAAAAAAGAGGATTTGCTTGAGTATCGAGGAGTCAAGGAATTTAGACCAAAATACCAAATGAAAAGGTGCATATCTTGCCCGGATCTTCTTCCATAATGGTACAAAATATAGATATTACAAAAATTTTGTTGGTCACAGTCTATTTTAGGAGTTCTTTATATGATAAAATCTTTTTTTATCTGGTGTGGCAGTAAACTTCCTCCTTTCTCGATTAGTTTTAACTACTTGCTTTCTTTATGATATTTCTTAGAACAAAACAAGGGAAAGAAACTGTATTTTATTTCACTATTTCTTTTCATATCTTTTTAGCTTTCTATTCCATTCCTTTCTGTAGTTTTTCATATAAGCAAAAAGTTGAGCCTTTGTTGCCGTAGACTAAGGGGCGGCCAACGAATTTCATGACCCAAGGTCAAACTTTACGAGGGGTTTTAATTTATTTATTTAAAAAAAAATATTTTATTTTTATTTGAAGTCTATTTTTCTAGTTCTTTTTAGGTGCAAATTATTAATAGTTTTTTATAATCAATTTCTCCTAACAAGTCTTTCTCAATTGATAATATAGTTAATCCGTTTAATCTCTCTTGAGACATTATTGATCTTATGTAAGGTTTTATCAATTTTAATTTTGAAACATTTCCTTTTGTTGAAGCAACGATAATAGGCTTTATTAACTATATTCTGTAAGTTATATATAGGGATTTGGAAAAGAATTAAATCTTTTTATTTGATTGAGTATATCAATTAAACTGTTATCTTTTGATTGTTGTGTTTTTCTTAACACTTTTAATTTAGATAATAAATCTAAATTGTCAATATCGGCTTGAATACTTTAAGAAACATTCAAGATTAAGGCAATATTTTTTCAAATATTTATCATATAACAATCTCAGTTTTTTACCGCTAAATAGAAAATCAAAAATACTTTCTACTACTATGTATAAAACGTAATCAATGTCACACCTCTTTCTACCCAAAAGATATATGGGTATGTGGATTTAAGGATTTTTCCAATTGAAATGATAAAATTTAGTAGGGATTATTTTATTTATAGAGTCGCCACTTGGAATTGATTTGTTGTTATTCCAAGTCACCTTTTATTTGAATCCCTAATCAAAAGAAGGTTTGACTCTATTTTTATTGGTCCGCGAAAACAGAAGATCGAGTAATGAGTTCTATTAACCAGAGAGAAGGTGTAAGACACTCCCTAAATCCCGTGATTCTAGCACGATCGCTTTTATTGATTAAAATTGGCTTGAGTTATTTTTGAATAAACTATGTTATATTTACCTTAAATTACTATCGTCTATTGTCACTTAAGAATTAATAATTTTGACCTAGTTCCTTATTTTATTATATGTACTAAACCAAGGAGCGTGTCAACACACATGGTTTAAATACAATTAATATTAAAGAATCAAGGAGCGAGAATACACACATGACTACTTTATTAAATGAATATCGACCAAGGATCGTTTATGAACACATGATCTACATCTCAAACGTGCCTAAATTGCCTATCGCTGATTATTTTATTATAAGCGATTGAGTTACTAAATTATCTATTCAAGAGGCGAGGCGAGGATATGGTATTATGATTATGTAACTAAATAGGATATAAAACTTGGACGAACTCGTGTTTATTGTTATTTCATGGTGTTGGACCACTTTAATGACTGGTTGAAGAAAATATGTCAGCTTTATTATTAAAAGAAAATGGATAAACTGGCTTTTGCATCTATACCTGTTTTTGGGTCATGTTTTAACTTATACCCGTTTTGTAAAAAAATTTACAAGTATACCCGCTTTTCGCATAAACTTCAGGCATACGGGCCTGAAGTAGCAAAGACAATCAGACAAACTTCAGCATTCTAGACTTTTTCAAAAACTTCAGCAGAAGTGCTGAAGTTATTTAGTTCATTGTAAAAACTAACACTAAATAAGCTAAAATTTTATCCTGAATTAATTAATTTTGTTATAAAGCTTTTTAAAAATCTTCAGCAGAAGATGCTGAAGTTATTTAGTTAATTTGTAAAAATTTCAGCACTAAATAAGCTGAAGTTTTATCCTGAATTAATTAGTTTTATCAAAGCTTTTTCAAAAACTTCAGCAGAAGATGCTGAAATTATTTAGTTAATTTGTAAAAACTTCAACACTAAATAAGCTGAAGTTTTGCATAGGTATCAGGAAGGCGGCGCCTGAAGTTGTAAAAATTAGGGTATAGGTTAAATAAATTTAAAAATATGGGTATATGTTAAATGGGGGCGACCAAATAGGCGCTCCGTGCAATTTCTACAATTTTATTGGTATTGGACTGTTGCAATTTAGTATACCAAATGGGCCAGCGGAAAGCAATCCGTTTGGCCCAATTAGCTATATAAAGAAAATGGACAGCTTTGTTATTAAAGAAAAATGAACCAGCTTGTTTTCAGAACAAGAATAGACTAGCAAATTAACCCATTTAGTCCAATCCTATTTATTTCAATTAACATTGTGGCCCAATAGCTTAACAATTAACTAAACAGCCCATGAGAGGATTTTTGCTTTTCCATACACAAACTGAAAGAAATAAAAAAGGATACTAAAATAAATAACAAACATTTAAATAGTAATTATATAAAGAAATACAAAAATTAGGAACAACAAACATTCAGATAAAAAAAAAAACCAAAATAGAAACTTTATGACTAAAGCAGTAAAGTAATAAGAAATAAAACCTTTATGCAATCTTCTAAAAATTTATAGTGAGAAGAACGACAAAAACTTAAACCAAGCAAAATTCTTTGTTTATTAGCCTACTCTAAGGTCCTTATATAATTTTTGTATTCTTAAGTGAAATACTACCATTACCCAAGAAACACTACTTGAAAACTAACATAGGGAAAACTATTAAGCTAAAGAAAAATAAACAAAGGAATTAACAAAGTCATGGATTTAATACTTCAACCACTAGTTTTGATTTCAAGGTTAAGCTTCGACATCCATCCATATTGAAAATGCTCATATAATCTAAACATGCTCAAATTTTCATCATTTGTTATCAAAGAAAAGGAACCTGCATTACAAATGTTTAGAAGGTTACCTAGTGTGCATAAAGTGCCAAGAAGCAACAGAGAAATAAACAAGACAGACTTTCGAACCAGCAGCTCCAAGCAACAACAACCAGCAACAAGAAACCCGAAACGATCCAGAAAATTGAGCCAAAAATTCAACGACTTTGAAAGGAAAAAGAAACCAAAATTCTCAAATTTCAGCTTATTTCTTTTGATATTTTATAAAGAAATTTTCTTAGAGTTGTGCAAATGTGTAAAGATGTCTGGAATGTGTAAAGATGAATGCCTTTAAAGTGAGGAAAGACAACCCTTTTATAGGAGAGGAAGCAACACCTCTTTTCATTGAAACTCAGACATCTTTTTTACCAAAAATCTGTCTAATACTATCAAAGGACAATACGTTGGTAAAAAATCTGTCCAAAGAATAGTATTCCTACCAAACAAGGATAGTACTTTGGAGTGTTGTAACTCCAAAACAGTCCCAAATAGTATAAAGCAAACCAAATACGGACACTACACTCAAGTATTCTACTTCCCTCACAAACCAATATCAAACTAAACTATTGCTTCAAACTAGAAGGTGCAAAATCAGATAACTAGACTTGAACCATCAAACTAATAAAAGAATCTAATGACTATAAACAAACATAACATGTAGTTAAGGTCTTACACTAATTATCTTAAACACAGATAAAACTAGAAATACTAAATCTGAAAATCAGAGCTTAAACCTAATCACAAACATATTGATTGATTTATTTACGGCTAAGCAAACAATTTAATACAAAAACGCACAACGAGACTAGACTAAACATTGAACATACTTGACTTAAAAGACTAAACATTAGTTTAAAGAAAATCAAAGATTATTTAATCTAACCTAATCATAGACTATACTATTTGATAAAAAAAATATGAGTAACATATACTAATCTAACGTACTCCCACGTAACTACACTTAAAACGATTAAACAAAGTTTAAGCCAAACAACCTAAGGATAGACGACTAATTAGTATAACTAGTATATAAATACATATATGATCAAGCGAATTAGTAACGACAAAGAAGAACGAGCGGAGAAATTAAATGAAACCTAAACCTAATGACAAACAAAAACAGAAAAAGAAAAGAAGATGGAAGTAGAGCTATACCACACAAGAGGAATGGACGCCAATTCGAGTAGTGATGAGATGCCAAGGACAACGAGACATGATTGCCCGACCTTGAAATGGACGTTTCTTTCTAGCACACGCTGAAACCAATGAATTCTAGCATTGTGCTAGAGAAAAACAAGCGTTTTTTGGTCGGGAATAAACTAAAAACGAAGGGCCAGCGATGGTCTTGGGTGGTCGCGATGGTGGCGATGGTTTGCAGAATCTGGCCGGATTTTGGTCGGAGTTTTGGGGTGAAACCAACATAGGATGAGAGATCTTGTGGAGCTCTACACACCTATGCAAGTACTTTATGAAGGAGAGGTCTAAAACTCGACGGATTTACAAAATAAAGTGAGCTAGGGTTTCGAATTTTGGTAGATTTGTGGAGATTGAGAGGGATTTAAAGGATTTGGGGTTTGGATTCATAGATATGAGGTTGAGAGGAAGAAATGGTAAAATTTTGGGGTGGTTTGGACAACGGCTGTCGACGGTGGTGATTTCCGGCCGGCGGAGATGGGCGGCGACAACAGGGAGTTTGAGAGAGTGGGGAGAGAGGAAAGAAAGAAAGGAAAGAAAAGAATAAGGGGAAAAATGGGAGAAAATTTCGGGTATTAAGGGTTTTAAATACCTAGAGTGGTAATGATTTTGGACTATTAGATCAAGAGAGATTGGATGGTTGAGATTGGATCTCTGATTCAATAAACAAAAAAAATGTGGTTTCACCATGAAACTATGCCGTTTAGCTCATCCCCCCTAGTTGGCCTCATCCAGACCGGGTTAGTGCCTTTGGGCCACTGATTTGGTCCGATTTTTGGCCCATTTCATTTTAAGATGCATCTTAACCCAACCTTTTATTTTCTTCTTAATTAAAATATAATCAAACCTTAAACCTATACATACACATATAATAAACATTAAAAAAAGAAAAAGAAAAAGATAAAGAAAAGAGCCAAAATTAGGCATTTATAATCAATTCCAAAGGACTCGCAGAGAGATTTTGAGATTTCATCATCAACATTCTACTCAAATTGTTTCTTCCTATATATCACATATTTCTTATGAATTTCGGGTTCGATATTCATTTCAAATGCAATTTCCTTGGCAGAAATCATAGAAGTTGCAAATCCTTAAGAAAGAAATCAAACATCTTCACTTCACAGAACTTTTTAATTTTTTTTATATATATAGCCTATTAGGTGTAATAAAAATAGAGCCCCCACAAATATGGGTCCTAAAGCAGTTGCTTTACCTACTTTAGGGAAGGGGCCGCCCCTGCATAGACTTGGAAAATTCACTAGGCAACTAGACCAACTTGACAAAATTCTCAGTCTGAGATTTCCTTTGAAGTCGAGCTCCAAATAGACAATTTTTAGGAGTATTTAAGTTGTGAAAGAATATTAATATGGGCTCTACAAAAATACATGAATTACATGTCACGTCGAAAGAGCAAAAATATAATCAAAAGAAATATGTCAAGGGCGGTTCAAGGACATGTGTGGCCTAGAGCCAAAGTTTAATACGAGGCATAAACTTTTAAAAGACTTGAACACTTGAACTAATAAAATCTTGAAGAAAGAAGGTGAATAATGAAATCTTGGACCGGAAAAAAAAGGTGAATAATAATACCAAAGAGAAAGACGGTAAAATTGTAAGGGTTTCTGAAATATAAAGAATTAAAAAAAAAAAATTAACTTGGATAAATTAAGGAGAAAAGTAAAATTTTTACAAGTTATCCAATAAAAGAGTAAAAAGTTAAATTGTTAAATCAACTTAAATTGAAATATTGAGAAAATCATTCACCTGCCCATCTTTCAGTAGGTCTAAAAAGTTTTTGTATGAAAGCTTTGTTTTCTTTATATGAAAATTTTCTACTTTTTATTATTAAAAGTACTAAATATTAGTATTAATTTTTAAATACCTATAAACCTACTATTTCTAAAAATGAGACCTTCTAAATTGGGGGCTAAGGCACAAACCTTACTTGTGATAACAGTAGAGCCGACCATGCAATACATAGGAGTAGGAGGTTTAAAAAGTAAACAAAGAGTGAGGTAAAACACTTTAGTATCCCAAAAACGAGAAAAGACACCAGAGAAAATTATTTATATGCTCTTTGCACCTAAGAGTATATAATCTGGTGGTCAATAAAGTAGATCAAGAATTATATACTCTCAGGTTCAAATTCCAGCAAAGAACAAACACACTAAGTGATTTCACTCTATCCGTCCATACTTTGATGGACAAAATTACAAGGCATCTATGTTGGTAACAAGTACCCTGTAAAATATTTGAAGTGCGTACCAACTAGCCCGAACACCACAATTATATAAAAAAAAAAAAAGGTGCACGTGAAAAAATTCTGACACAAACAAGAAACTGATACCTAAATAATTTATTGAGAAATTTTCAGAAATGACTATTGTTTAGTGGCTATTAACTTGCTATAGCTATCATTTACTTAATTACTTTCTCTAACTATGTTTTCATTTGTTATAGAGTATATTCGATATATTCAAGCTACTGTATTCATGAAAACAATAACAAAATTCGGCGAAAAACAAGGAAGTCCAGCTAAACATAGACTGTATTCATATGTATTCGCGAGCTGGATTCGTGAATACAGTAACGGAAATCTGCGGAAAAAAAAGGTCTTCAGCTGTTTAAAAATGGTAAGTGAATCAATTAACATGATAAACTCCTAATATAACTCAACATACTCAATTATAACACGCAAAATTTATATTTCTAGTTATACAAAAGATTCTCAGCCGAAAAATACCCCAAAAGCAAAACAATCTTCAGAGATTCAACCCATCCTTTCTTTTTTAGTGGTATCTTTACTAAAATATTTTTTAGTGGTATCTTTACAAATAGATTTATATATTAAAATTATATAATTACATTGAATACAGTTAAATATATACATTACATTGAATACATGAAGTATATCAGGTCATCTATAGTGCAAAACATATCAATACATGATGCAGATACATTTGAATACATATGTACATCTGAATACATAAATTATATTAATTACAAAAATATATGAATACATTGTACAATACATTGAATACATAATGTTGAATATATACAACTGGACAAAACAATGAAACAAAGTGAAGCTTTAAAATTATATAATTAACTTGAATACAGTGAATATATTTAAAAAGTAAAAAAAAACAAAAGACAATAAATACAATGAAATACAGAGAGATACATTAAATACAATAAAAATAAAGTATCTTTCCCCTTAACTCCTAAACCATCATCCATAAGTGTTCTCCTTTTCTCCGCATTAAACGGTGGTGGTGCCTAAATTGATCTTTGACTCAACAATGACGTTTCCTTCGCTCTAAGCGTCAATATCAATAACATGTCTAATTACAAGTTCCTACCACATCCCTAATTGGGCTACGAGTGGACTGGGGGAGACAAAGGATTTCAAAGAAATTTCTTGCGTGATGCTTCATGTCTAAATCGTATTGACGCTTAGTATTTAAGCAACAAAATTCTAATAATCAAACCACCAAATCTTTAAGCACAAAAAGGATATATGAAATAGAGTAGTTATATCTGAATGAAGAATCGTAATTGTATTCATGGAAAAGAGACAGTCGCTGAGAGAGAGAGAGATTATGGAGAGAGATCTTGGTTTTTGAAGTTGTATGCTATATGGTGATCTTGTGAGAGAAAGAACAAAAAGTAGTAGAGAGAAAAATATTAACCAGCATATTTAATAGTTAAAAAATAGGAAGTGACCATAAATACATATTTTGCTATCAAACCTAAAAAATAGTTATAAAATAATATTTAAAAAAAGTTTTGCTCTAGGAGGTAAAATTTCCTAATTTATTAGCCAGAGGGTTTGTGATCTATAGTTCCACATACAATTGATATATTGATACTAAGATATATGAATTTCTTTGTATAGGTAAGTTATAAGACACTCCATTGAAGTCAATTCTTAATTTTGCGCTAACATATTTAATTGCATACTTGTTTAATTTGATAAAATTTAAACAATGGTGTTTTTTAATGTAGCCTACCATTTTATACTGCTAATGCGTTAAATTGAAAATTCAGTTATACAAATAGCTTTGACTGAATCTAATTTTCACTATTGAAACTCAAAGTTGAATAAATTACAAGTCACGGGAACAGGTTATCAGATAATCTTCTATCTATATATAATAGGAACATCAAATCTATCTATATATAATAGGAACAACAAAACTATTATAGGATGCCAAGCGGAATACCCACAATTCAACACATGTCAAATTTTAGGACAAATTTCCAAAATAGTTGGAGTTTAAAAGTAATTAAAATATAAACCAGTGAAAAAAAATGCAACCTGTAAATTTCAAAAGAATTGTATACTTCCTCCCATGTTTTGGCAGTTATTTTATTTATTACACTTGGCAATTACCAAAAATCAAAATTCCTCCTACTTTTTTTGTTGGTCGTTTTTAATAGATAACTACATTCAAATTATTTTTGTAAAGAAAAAGAACGTGAGCTTCCAACAAAACTCCCTATTTTATATAACTGACGCTTTATTATTTCAAATCCTTTTCAAATTCCTATTTATCTATCCACTATCCCTTATTTTGCACGTTAGAACAATGGTGGAGGGGAAACAATTTACACAATTACTGAATCTATAGGTTCAACGATTGCTTTATTAAAGCATGAGGTGGATTATGTATTAGGTCAATTACATACTAAAAATACTACAAATGCACTGTCCAGGATTCTTAATGATGTTAATAAACACCCAATTGTTAGACATGAAGCAACCGAAACTGTTGGTTCTCATAGCAAGTGCGGAAGGTATTACACTTCTTGAAGATCTTTTCAATTACAAATCAACACCAAACACACAACACCTAATTTCAGAAGCAACTTTACTATCGAAGAATTTGAATGATGGAATAGTTGATGATGGCGGTGGGCAAAGGCCCCATAATCAACGCTATTGCCCAAGTAATAAAAGTTTGTAGAAGGTATGGTTTTGGGATCTGAATACAATCACAGGGATCATTCATGGTTTCATGGCCTGAAATATTGCCTCTGATGAAGCCTCTCTATAGCCTCAATTCACCAACAATCAGAATACTTTGCTAACTAAACGAACTGCAAACATAAAAGGGAAATCAGGCGAGTATCTTAAGCACCTCACTATCATTACTTTGTGCAATGTCTTCAATAATGAACAAAGTTCAATAGGAGTAGCATGTTTGCTTTCATCATGGTAATAAACATTTAAACTGGACTGACTATGTAGCTCATAGAAGGCTTTTACTGTTGAAAATCCTTGCACAAATTGACAGTAGGTTAGCATACATATATGTATGCTCATGATGCTATAATAACTGTATACAAGCTTTCTACTGCAATGTATCTATGTATTCAAGTTTTCAGCTATGAAACAGAAGATCATGTTGGTTTTTATGCTGATAATTCTGAAGAAATTGTTGAGGAAACTTTGAGATTGCAAAAGTATGCGTTAAATTTATATTATGCTATATTTCTATATTGCATGTTCAGGATTAGTTAGGATCTTTTGTCTTGCTTAGAATTGTACATAGAATTTGTAATTAGCCTAAATTGCCACATATAAAAACGTTCCTCTAATGCCAATAAATATAAAGTAGCTAAGTACGGGAGTAACAGTTACAAAAGTAAATTTTTTTTCTGCAAAGTCATATGTTACTATATTAATCTTGCTTAGTTAGCCAGTAGCCTCATCAAAGTTTTTAATATCAGTGAACTTTGGTTGTTTTACGCCACTTTGATGCACAAAAACAAAGTCGTCTTTGTGGTCACTCTATTTTATTGTGCCACCTACTCGTTCCCCTTATTAATTGCTCTCACTACTGTAGTTAAAACCAATAGTTGATTAAAAAGTAGAAGTATTGCTTCCATTCTTTCGGTTAACCAAGTATCAATTGGTACACAAAATCATACATAGATGCAACAAATTTTTTTGATGGTCTTTGTCATATATGAAACTCATCCGGTTTGAGAATGTTCTTAATGGTGCACAAAGATCAATTTGGTTATGTTCTTAATAATGCACAAGCATACTACAGTAGCAGAAGGCAAGCATTCTTCACCTTGCCTGACATTCTCACTTTAATAAGACAACCCCAAATGATCATCATTGAGATAAAAGAAAATATAAATAACCCTCTTATAAAAATCATTATTTTTCGAATGACACTCTGTAATTTAAAATAAGACTTAGTAATTTATCTTTTGTATTGTGGGGTAAGTTCTCATACAGGAAGAGATGGATTGCAAGAGATTTACTGATGTTGAAAATCAATTGCAACGCAATGGTACAAATAGTAGATTGGTGATTTTTAAATTGTATTAACAATATCAACAATTGATAGAACAGAAGAAGAGAATACATCTAATGTACTAACACAACAACATTGCGAATCAGGAGTAAACCAACGTGAAGACAATGACGTGAAAAATGCATGCATCAATCTACAAGGTGGAATATGAATACTTTGATTATTTTGTTCATTGCTGATTTGAATAGGAATAATGTGAAAAACTCCCTCATTACATGCCAATACAAGAGAATTATGGTATGAGATTTCAAAATTCAGGTCTGTGTGTGGCATGTCAACGATTGTCCGTACAGGTTTCTTATTCCATACTAGCAAATCTAGGAGACCAAACAATGATTTTTCAAGTTCAATATGAGATGATGCATGTAAATCGAGATTGCAATTGGTTGTTATTTCTCTTGCAATTAAGTACTTGTGGCCCTATCTGTAGATTATTATTTTCAAGTTCTACAGATTAGTTCAGGAATTATATGTATCTCATTTCCTTTCTGTTAGTGCGACTCCAATAAGGAGTGAATTTTATGGATTCTTTTGTTTAATTGGCCTGACAAAGCACATCTCGATTTGTTTAGAAGGTGCTTGCTTAATGTTACTATATTTGCAACATGATCTTTTATAACATAATGACTCATTTCTGCTGACAATTGATGATTCCTATATATGAAAGTTATTTGTGTAGTACGAGTAAATTTATCAAAATATATATTACATATACTTGTACTACTAATTTTACTTGAATTTGATGCGAAGTTATGAGTTTGCTTTGTCAATAATCTATGCTACAGATTATTATCATATCTAATTTTTGGGTATTTCTTAACCTTCTTACATATTATAATTGTTTTTCATGAAACACATAATCGCCTCATGTCGATAGTTTCATGAAAGTTAAACAAGATGCTGGAAATTTTGATCCAATGTCAAAGAAGAGATTGCAGCACAAGTTGGGCACACAAATGACAAGTCGACCAGGCCCATGACAATATGGACATGCACAGGACAAGTCCGACAGGCGCATGACAGGCTAAAAATTTAAGAACAACTGTCTGCGTATCATTGAGTTTGCAACACATTAAATTCAAATTTCTCAATTGGTTGCTTGAATTACAAACCCTTTTTGTCGATAGTACTACATTTACCAAACTGAGATATAACACATGAATCTTTGATTGTTGTTTTGCAACTTACTCGATGTATTTTATGATTACTAGGAGAGGGTATAGTGATGAGAACATGTGTCCTTCGTCCTTATTGGCTGCATTGAAGAGAGAATCTAAACATTTCTTGACATTAGTACTGCTGCTGGTTTCATATGTAGAAGGTGACATATTTAAACCAATGTTCAATTTCTAGCACTAGCACTGCATTTGAGATAACATTCAAATTAGTAAATTAGCTTCAAAATATATTCTCATAGACTATTGAAAAAGGTCTCCCGTTTTACTTTTTTAACAGTTATATGTGTTTGTGTAGTCACTAATTTTCTTTACTGACGCTGCATTTAAGATATTTGTGTTTTTCAACCAAAGTGATTTTGTTCTTTAAGTAGCTTCGAAATTTCTCACCTTAATAGTATTACTTCTCATTCTCAGGCAGAATTGTGGTTACTATATAAAATTATACTCCTCTAGCATAGGCGGGATGTTGTGAGGGTGAACAAATTAATAGGTTGCTTGGTTGATCAGATTAATATCTTACAATAAAAAATAACCAATCATCTAAAGATGTTGTTTCTTACGAATGTCGTCTCACTAGCTATTTTCCAATGGATAAGTATTTTCCTTCATGACTTGGATGTATGAATATTCAGTGCATTTATATGTTTCATAAACTAGTACCATTTGCACCTTTGTGTCTACCGTGTTTTTTAAATAATAATTTTTATAAAAAATATATTAATATTTTCCGCGCAATGCGCGGGTACAAATACTAGTTTGTCGTTTAAAAGTAATGTTGTTCTACAAAAAGGCCCAGAAAAGGAATCCCGGGGCCCAAAAGCATGTCATCGATGAAGCAATACTTTTTGAAAAATGATATTGTATAGTGGCTCTCAAAATAATAACCGAAAAAATTTTTTTTTTTTATATACATACATTCTACATGTTATATACAAAGATTACACAAATTCTATACACTTTTTCGGCCACTGAATGTAAATAGTTTCAGGAGCAAAAGCCCAATACTTTTCCAGCTTATTACGGTATTATCACCACTATAAGACCACAATTTCTTGGACAATTCCACCGCTATGCTCTCTAATAGGGTCATAACTTGTTTAATCATAGAGGCACGCGGCGAAAATGAGGTAATGAATAGACTCAAAAATAGCGGAACTAATAGGCAATAGCATGAAATATTTAGGAAGTCTAAATCTTCGTTTTCCTTTTATAATTGTCATTGGTTAGAGAGCTACTTTCTATGTTTACATAATCATAGAAAAGCTACATCATCCTATCCAAACCACAACCCTCCCTGATCACATGTCGGGGAAGAGAAGGGTTGAAATGATATGTTCAAAAAGATTCTGCAATAAGCTCTACATCACAAACAACAAAACCATATCACAAAGGATCACATCAGAACCACATAAATAGTAATTACAAACTAGAAATGGAACAGAATGAAGCTCACCAACTTGTAAATTCAAAGTCCAGATTGGCACCTTTGAGATTGCATTGAGGTATTAGCTTTGCCATGATTCTCATGTCTGACTATGAGAGTGGTATTCTCTCATAGATTGTTGGTTTGATTCGAGTACACAACTTTCTTCATGTATGGTTATCAGGAAAAGATCTGGTTCCATATCTCATGCTTTCCAAACTCGGACTGTGCTATCTACAGAAGAAGTTATCATGCAGCTTTCTTTCGGGTGATAACTTACGCTAGTTACCTGCAAGGGAGAAGCAACTATTTAATCTCTTCATGCATTAAAATTACCCCAAATTATTTAGCTTCCCTATCATTCCTATAGCACGTTGGAGCACTTGATAGATGAGTGTGACCATGTAACACTTGAAAATCTTATGCACAATGTAACCATTTAATTTAGTTTCTTCGGGTCAGAAAGCTTCTACCATGGGATCAAGAAAACATGAGACTGAACTTGAATATCCTAACCAGGAAGAAGGTTAAGAGAGCAGTAATGCATGATTATATTTCGTATATTGGCCAGAAGGGATTTTCTTTCTCCCTCAGTATGTGGGCTTGTCCCAATTTTGGAGGATAAAAACTTATTTACTTGTCGACCAAAAAACAAGTTCAAAGAGAAGCAAGAAGATGGTGACCAGGAATTTATGAAGATCGAAGGATAACCAAGTACAGACTATTTTATGCCAAGTACACTCCAGTCCATCATACACAGCATGCTGCTATTGAAATGGATGGAGCTAACTGAGGGCTACATGTAGGGGCAAACAGATTTAAAGGCCCAACTGCAAGTAAATATTGGATAAAGGATATCAGAAGCACTTCCCAGACCCCGTGCATAACGGCAGCTTAGTGCACCGGGCTACCCTTTAGCCTTCTCTATTCTTTTCTTATGGGTGATCTACCTTAGGATGTTGAACCAACTCTCTTACCTCTTTCGGTAAGAATAGCTTGAGTAAAAATATCTAAAATGTAAACATATCTTTAATGAAGCAGACCAAATAGGCACTTTTCAACATTTAAACAATTGCCTACTCAATTAATGTTTTAAGCTTTTGAATTCCTAAATCCGTCAACAAAAGAGAAAGAAACAAAAGCTACAAATGACTTTCTTTTCTCCTTTGCTATGGCTACAAAGTTTATATTTTTGGAATAGCAGTTGCAAGGTGCTTTTGTGATTTGAACAATCACAGCAACAACAACAACCTAGCCTCAATCCCAGACTCAAGTTTGGCTCGGCTATATGAATCCTCACCGATCATGTTTTTTCATTTAAGCTCATCTCATGCCAATATTATACTTTGATTTGAATTATCAAAAGAAAAATTAATCTTATAATGGGCTCTAACAAATTTAACTAAAAGTGAATGATTGCGATGAAGGTGAGAATACAACGCTATCTGGTTTAACAGAAGTAAATAACGCAAAGAATAGAATAAGCCCCAATCAGGAGATTAAATTGATATTTCCTAACTAATCACCTTTGGGATTAAATTGCTATTTCCTAACTAATCAGGTCCGGGATCCTCCGGGAAATAGAATATGTTTTGTAGCTAGATGTATCTACAGTAAAACACTTTACCACTAAATCATGAGCTCGGAAGCTGGACACAACTGACGCGTCGACCAGATCCCAGAAGTAAATATAGCCATCTTCCGAGCCGCCAGCCACATGTGCATCACTGTTTGTAAGACAGCAGTCTGTTTTAAAAGACTACAAGAGAAAACAGTAAAACAAAACAAGTTAGGGGCTATTACACCGCTTAACCTGGAAAGTAGATAATCAAGAAAAGAAAAAGGAGAACCACCAAAGTGCCAAAGCCGGGATCTTTTTAGAAAACAGTTCCTACTTATGTATCTATTTATTGATTTTTTTTTTTTAACAGATAGAAGAAATGATTGCTATAACAACAATAGACCACCATTCGGAACCAGGTTTCCGTCCTAACCTTGCAAATATGGCCCTTATATTCTTGCAATAGTTCACCACTAGACCTGTTAAAAGCAATTAAAAACAAGATGGTATGAATAACAAGGGCTACCAAAAGGCAAAGGGAACAAGATGACAGACTTGCAAAAGAAATTACCTATCCAGAAGTCGAAGGGTTGAATCTAAGCAACTTGCTAATATACAGTTGCCATCATTTGAAAGAGAGATACAGTTGACAGGCTGCCCCAAATTATCAGATACCTCTCTACAGAAAACATATGCATTACTTAACAAACAATTCTTTTCAAATATTACATCCTGGAGCAGCAATGGGAAAGGCAAATAAGGACTTAAACATATAGGCAGTACATACCTACCAACTCTGATGTCAAATGTTCGAACAGTTCCGTCAACACTTCCAGCAATTATCTCAGTTTTTGTGAGACAAATAGACATGACACTATCTAGAAAGGTATCAATGATCTGCAAATTAAACAAAACAGAAGCTCAAACGTTTTTCATTAAAAGACCAAAGAAAAAAAAGCTCAATCTTAGCCAGCAAATAGAAGATGGGACCAAGAGCCTTGTAACAAAGGAGGAAAAATGAGATTTTGCTCGACACCCAAAGAGTAGGCTAATCCAACAGTCCTTTGTTCAATTTCTCATGGCGCCATGTGTCAAAGAAATAGACCCCTATCGCGAATGTCCATATAGAGGGATAGACAAGCATAAACACCATCTTTAACTTTTATGTGTTAAGTAGTTAGTCACGTAGTGTCCCACACCGGGAAGTAGATACCCATTATTATGTAATCACTGTATATAAATATGGCATTGTACAACACTTTAGATAATTAATAATATTTTCTCCCGTGCATTCTCACATGGTATTAGAGCAGGACCCATCCCGATTTTCCGATGTTGCGCCCCCATGATTGTCCACGCTCCAGATGTCCAGTCCTGGGTGTGAGAGGGGGTATTGAGTCCCACATCGACAATGAAGGGGATGTGTGGTCTCCTTATATGGACTTGGACAATCCTCACCTCTTGAGCTAGCTTTTGGAGTTGAGTTAGGCTCAAGGCCCATTTAACATGGTATCAGAGCATGGACTTGTCTCCTCTTGGTCAACCAATTGCACTCTGCAAAGGTGTACGATGCACACTTAATCCTAATCCCCATTATGTCGGTTTAAGTTATCATTGTCTGTCATCACCTCATTATGCTTTTATATCATCTTTGTCCACTGTTTCTATCCCTAAGGCTACAGGTGAGGCAATATCTCATCCAGGATAGCCTGGCTATAATTGACGAGATGTCTGCTTTACATACGAGTGGCACTTGGGAGCTTGTTCTTCTTCCTTCAGGTAAGTCTACAGTTAGTTGTCGTTGGGTTTATGCAGTCAAAGTCGGCCCTGATGGCCAGGTTGATCGGCTTAAGGCTCATCTTGTTGCAAAAGGATACACTCAGATTTTTGGGCTTGATTATAGTGACACTTTCTCTCTCGTGGCTAAAGTAGCATTTGTTCGTCTCTTTTTATCCATGGTTGTTGTACGTAATTGACCTCTTTAGAATGTTTTTCTCCACGGTGCTCTTGAGGAAGAAGTTTCTATGGAGTAACCACCTGGTTTTGTTGCTCAGGGGGAGTTTAGTGGTCTTGTATGCCGACTGCACAGGTCACTATATGGTTTGAAAAAGTTCCCTCGAGCTTAGTTTGGTAAGTTCAGCACAATTATTCAGGAGTTCGGCATGACTCGTAGTAAAGCTGATCACTCTGTGTTTTATCGGCATTCTACTCCAAATTTGTGTATTTATCTGGTAGTTTATGTTGATATTGTTACTGGCAATGATCAAAATGGTATTACTAATCTGAAGCAACATCTCTTTCAGCACTTCTAAGGATCTGCGCAGATTGAAGTATTTTTTAGGTATTGAGGTTGCTAAGTCTAGCTAAGGTATTGTTATTTCACATCAAAAGTATGCCTTAGGCATTCTTGAGGAGACTGGAATGATGGGTTGCAAATCTGTTGACACTCCTATGGATCCAAATGCTAAGCTTCTTCCCGGACAGGGGGAGCCTCTTAGAGATCCTATGAGATATAGGAGGTTGGTTGGCAAATTGAATTACCTCACAATGACTAGACCTGACATTTCTTTTCCAATGAGTGTTGTCAGTCAGTTTATGGATTCTCCCAGTGATAGTCAATGGGATGTAGTTGTTCGCATTCTTCGATATATAAAGTCAGCTCCAGGCAAAGGATTACTATTCGAGGATCGATGCCACGAGCAGATTGTTGGGTACACAGATGCTGATTGAGCAGGATCACCTTCTGATGGACGTTCTACATCTGGATATTGTGTTCTAATAGGAGGTAATTTGGTCTCTTGGAAGAGCAAGAAATAGAATGTAGTTGCTCGATCTAGCGCCGAAGCCAAATATCGGGCCTTGGCTATGGCCACGTGTGAGCTAGTTTGGGTCAAGCAGTTGCTCAAGGAATTGAACTTCGGAGAAATCAGCAAGATGGAACTGGTGTGTGATAATCAAGCTGCTCTTCATAGTGCGTCTAATCTGGTGTTCCATGAGAGGACTTAACACATTGAGATCGACTGTCATAAATGACAGAGAAAAGATACTATCAGGAGATATTGTTACAAAGTTTGTGAAGTCGAATGATCAGCTAGCAGATATTTTCACTACGTCTCTTACTGGTTCTCGTATTAGTTACATTTGTAACAAGCTCGATACATATGATTTATATGCACTGGCTTGTGGGGGAGTGTTAAATAGTTAGTCATGTATAGTGTCCCACATCGGGAAGTAGATACCTATTATTATGTAATCACTGTATATAAATAGGGCGTTGTACAACACTTTAGATAATTAATAATATTTTCTCCCGTGCATTCTCACACTATGATTAGGTTCCATTTGTACATTTGGCGGAACCTGGCATATCGTGGCCAAACATTTCGCATGGCTCAACGTGCGCTATTCATGATGTTTCAGTTACCAAATCTAAGTCCGTTTTCTTGCTCCCATTTGATTCCAGTGGAGTGTCGATATAGAAAACAGTCCATGGATTGCATCTTATACTACATTCTGCATTAAGTTTATTTCCCTTGTACCGTCATACCAGTTAAAGATCAAGTAGTTTTTTTCCTTCCTTTTAGTTTTACTTCTAAATTTAGTTAAAAAGCAGATTAGTTGAGGAACAGGATATTAACATAATACAATGTGAAGATGTGTTCTGTTTTTTGTGACTTCCTATAAATGGCCCCTGCAGTGTTACAGGGTGAAGTAGAAGACACAATAATCTTCCAAGGGCAGCAATGGATGGGTGTTTTTGAGGTTCAATTGTGGAACAAGTCCTTCTTTCCAGCTGAAACACCGTAAGAGATCAAAGTACCATTCACAACTCAAAAACAGACCTCCAATCACATCGGTCTAGACATGGTGTTTAACAAGAAAAGATTTTACACTTCTTTGTCCACTCAATTTATTTCCTCAGATCTAAACTTATATGGTTTAATTGAGCTTTAATCCTAGCTTTCTATTTTACTGAGAATGTTTACCAAGATAGATTTTGCAAATCAAAGAGGAAGTTATTCACCTGGATTGGTTCAGTGCTATGAGATCTGCAATCCCAAACACGCAATGATTTATCATATCCTGCTGATACTACAACAGAAGCATACTCATTAAACTTCACAGCATTCACCTGGCAGAGATGGAAGAAGATGAAACTGTTACTCAACCAGTGGATGCACGGCTGAATCATTTAGATGCAAGGTAGAACAATTAGAGATTACGCTTTAAAATCAAGATACTGGCTTCTAGCAACACCTACCAAAACTAGCCTCTCTTTAAAAACCTAAACGACTCTTTTTCTTACAAGTACTCTGAGCTACTTAAGGTGATGATACAATCACATTAACTGGACAGCTATGTTTGTCTTAGAATTGTGCATTATAAGATCATTCATTAAGATAGTGAAATAAACACTAATCAGAACTTTAAAGAGACGACATGCTGCCGAAAGGTTCAGAAAAGGTTACAGAATAATGACCTCCAAGGCCCCAATCACGAAGGAAATGCCAATAGAAAAAGATATGAGTATAATTGAAACAAATACAGATATGGGCCAGATTACGGCTACGATCATAAATCAACAATAGAAGTTTAGAATTTTTTTTCATTTCATCTAGAACTTGAAAAGCGGACGTAGCAGTAATTGCTGTTGTTGCTACAACTTGAAAAGCACAAAAGAACCCATTCACCGGGATTAACCCAAAGTTGAGGCTTTGAAGAATCCATAAAAGCAAAATAGAGATTCACAAAAACATAAATAAGAACTTCAAAATCTTGAAAAAATTAAAAGTTATGAAGTAAAAGAATTATAAATAGAGGATACTAGTAACAAATTGACTCTTCAAGGCAAACAAGATATACAATTTCTGTTTTTTAAAATAAAGTTAGCAAACACGAATCAAACAGAAGAGGTAATCATCAAACTCTTTTATTGGTGAATGGTGAGATACAGGATGACAGAATATCTATAGCTTCAACACCTTCAAATTAATAGCTAAATATATACCTGTAAACCTAAAAGAAGTTCTAGTCGGCCATTTTACCAAAATACTGGGTTTCTTTCTATTCATGTACACATTCTACATTGATATGTAGGAAGCTTAAGACTATCAAAAAGCGCAGCATAAATTTGTAGATGTATTGTCCTCTTGACTATTTTTTGTTGTCTATGTACTAGGCCAGATTAGGATTTCAGATTCTGATTTACAGTGCATGCTAACCAGAGCAAGAAGCAGTTCTGAATAAGATAGTGATTCACATTTCCAGTGGCAGTGATTGTGTGCTTGCTCTTAATAGTATTCATACTAAGACTAGTCTTCACTACTCACCACTACCACCACTAAGCATTGCCGTGGACCCTCAGTATTATCAGCTACAAATTAACACAATCTTCTACAACTAATCTATCATCATCAATTCACCGTTACCACTCCATCACTGCCTAGTATAGCTTTAGTGCCAATCTATCGTCATCAATTCACCGTTACCACTCCATCACCGCCTAGTATAGCTTTAATGCCAACCTATATTTCCTGAAACTGCTGCAATACAATCCCACCCCGCACCCCCTTCTTTTTACCAGATTCCTTTTTAAGGGATTTTCCTGTAAATTGTTTCAATTGCTATACCCAATACTTTCTCAGAGAATGTTTGTGAAAAAGATCTGCCTCCATATAGTATTTACCAACTTATTTGAACAGACCTTCGAGTACTATACTCATTACAATTTCCAACAAAGCGTTCTTTGCATTCTAAATTAGGAATAAGAATTTGTATCAACCTCACTGTCATGACCACGAAATTTGCGAATTACACGACCTGTTGATACATCCCAATAAAATACTTGCCGATCGCCACCACATGAACAAAGTTTTGAATTGTCCCTACAATATTAAAAGAGTAGAAACATGCGAGCCATCAAAAAGTTGCATCACTAAAACGTCTTTGGAATCAGGCCAAACGAATGATAAAAGTAAACCATAAAAGCTAAAATCTAGGGACTCGAATACTTGATTATACAAAAGGAGATAATATCCAACATAAACATATAAATGCATGCATGATCTGTTGTTATTTTTTCTACAAGTGTGCATGATATATTACTATTTACTATTCTTAACTCAAAATTTTGTTCTTTGCATTGACTTCTCCCTTTTTTACCAGTAGATTGTCTTTTCCCTTTTATTCATTATCATCACTAGTTGACAAAGACAGAAGCGTATAGCACTTAGAAATTTAAGCTTTATACCAGGTTCTAGTTGAAAAGTTGAAAGTCCTGGGTAAGAAAAGGTTCAAGTGCTTCTTTTGGAGTAGGAATCTGGAAGCACATGCACTCATTCGGAGCAATGTTAATGAAATTCTGGTTTCTCATTTGGAAATGTTAGGAAAATTATATTTTGGGAAGATGCTAGGTTGGGGCACTCTCCTTTAAAAGACTTATTTCATGAGACTTACAGCATATCCTCTCTACATAGTGCTGTGATAGCTGACTTACGTACTGCTCAAGGGCGGGATATCTTCTCAGTGCCCCTGAAGGTATCTTGTTTCACTTGGTTAGTGGTTAGAGAAGCCTGTCTCACTCAAATAAACCTTCAACGATGTGGTCTCCAACTTTGTAGCAGATGCCCCCTTTGCGAAGAACATCCTGAAGATGTCGGTAATCTGTTCTTGCGTTTTAAGGTCACCCACATGCTGTGGATCATGTTCTTTGGTATTTTGGGAGTAGCTTGGCCTATGTGAAACTCAACTCTGGTGTTTTTGAAGAGCTGGAACAGAGAGAGGCTAAGCATTCAGTCAAAAAAAAAAAAACTAGAACAGAATTCCTGTTGCTATTTAGTGGACAATTTGGATGGAAAAACTGAAGTTTTTTTTTTCTTTTGAGAAAGAAGAAACTACAGAATTTTTTAAGGCAGATCAACAAATACACTTAGCCTTAAGTTGAGAAATCTTTCTTTGCTTGGTTTTTTGGTGCTATCTGGTCTTTATAAAAGATACAGATGGGGATTTTCACAATTTGTAACTATGTTTCGATGCACTAGCTTAGTGTTGTTCTTCTCTTTTGTTACTGATACAAAAAGGTTTAAGCTTTTCACCAAGTTTGGAAGCAAGATGAAACAGCAATTCATATTCTATCTTCAGGTGCTGAACCTGGCCACACTGTATCTAAGATATTTACTCACGGGTTTCACCTAACTATTAGTCTAAAAAGGAACAAAGCTAAGTCTCGGGTTTTCCTCACCAGCTCTTGTAGAACATCCGTGGATCTTTTTATGCATTAACACTGAGCTTGATTGGAGTAAACGAGGAAGGTTGGAAGGAGAACTATACTTTTTAGTTTCTTTTTGGAACACTGACTGCTCCCTACTTGTATAGATTATTGGGTGGCTGTTTAGAGAACCATATATTGGTGCAGGTTCTTTCTTTTTGATATATTGCTTATATAGGTAAAAGAGGATGATAAGTGAATATGTGGATGCATTGGACACCTTTCTATATTAATCTTTGTTCAACCCCTCCAAAGGTGGATGTGAAGGAAGAAATATACTTCCTCGTTCCAAATTCAATGTCAACATATGGAAACAGTATTTCAATGTCAACATTTCATCTTTTAGTTCGTATGAGAATTATGTCCACTTTTGCAAGAACAAAGTATTCACATAATCACAAGTAATATAATCCTGAAAAGTTTTAAAAGAGAACCCCTTCAATAATCATCCAGACAAAAATTTTCTCTACTTTGTACTACAGAACCAACAAAAAAATGTAATTATTCAAATTCTCCAGCTGAACAAATTATGATCCTTTTCTCTACATTATTTATTTTTTGCTTTTTATTCGGTTAAATTGACCTTGATCAAGTACGTTTCAACAAAATAAGCAATTCAAAAGAAAGTTCATATATTATACTAATTCACAAGCTTAATCACAATACTCAGATATTGAAAACGATTTATGAGAGAAGAAGAAAGGAAAAGAGAGAAGAGTGTTACACGGTGACGTGGACATCGCGGACTTCACGGCCGTGAGCTTTGTAAGTTTTGATGTGAATTCCACGGTGAGGATTCCATAGCCGTATGGTACGGTCCTTGCCGCAGCTCAGGATGTACTCACCATTGCTGTTGAATCTCGCCGCTAATACTGCTCCGGCGTGCCCTTCCAGCACGTGTACCTTTTGCTTCGGCAATTGTACAGCGGTCATCTTTGCCGGTAACGACAATGGAGTTTTTCAGTTTCGCACAGGAGCTCATTTTGCTATGTAGGAACCCAAATATTGAGAAAATTGTCAATAATGGGCTATAAGCCCAATAAGACGTTGGGGCTAGCTTGATGAAAGCCCACATAATTATATAGATCCTTTTGGGAGAAATTCAAAAATAGCCAGATTTACAAGTGGTCATTGAAAAATAGTCACAGTTTCAAAAGTAATCAAAATTTAGCCACTTTTCATGTAAAGATAAATCTGAACGAAAACACTTTCAAAATCCAAAAAATATTCCAACATAATATATTGGAAATCCAGTATAATATACTGGAGTTCCAACATACTATGCTGGAAGTTCATACACAGGTGCTCCAATATCCAGTATATTATGCTGGAACTTTGCGCGTATTGGAGTTCCAGCATAATATGCTGAAAATTCATACAGAGGTGCACCGATCTCTAGTATATTATGCTGGAACTTTTGGTGTTGCAGCAAAATAATGGCTATTTTTAATGACTTTACAAATGCTGGCTATTTTTGAATGATCAGTCCGCAAACTTGCTAGCACAAAATATTTTTACATCCAACAATAATTCTAGAAGAATTAACCCAAATAGCCGTCTGCACAACCGCTTAAACTAAAAATAATCTATAAATGGATAATATATGTATAATATGTGTAATCGTATATTACTAATATATAATTCATACATACCGATTAAAAAAATTAGTACTGCATACGGTCATGTTTAAAGTTTCCAAAATTTTATCAAGTATTTTTTTGTTGTATACTTCCTAACATATTTAATCCCACAACTCCTTTGGCACGCACTTGTACGGTTTAACACGAAGCACAAGCACTTGAGGCAAAATAGGATATGTCTTATGTCATTTCTTTTTTGCTTATGCTAGTTATAGCTTTAATTTCTTTCTACTTGCACTATATAAAATCTGTTGGTAAATGTGATACTTTTATATTTGTACGTACATCTTAAATTCGTTTACCAAGTTTTTTATTTAAGGGGCTCAATAATAGATTTTCAAAAAACATAAAAGAGGCTAGAAGCTTTTTGCTCGAATTGTCTTTATTGAGTGTAATAAATAGGTTGAAGGCGATATCAAAATCTTAAATATTAGAAAACTAATTAGATATTATTACTAAATATTAGAAATATAATCAAATGACTATTTTATCTAGTGTGAACTCTAGTTTAAGAGGGTAAAAAAGACGAACTACATTTCGCTAAGGGTCTTCATACAAATAAAAATATTAATGAGCCACATTTGATTTTAAAAAGTTCTAGAAGATAATTTGATAAGAAATTTTAACTTACATAAATAAATTCACAAGAAATATAGAGATAAAGAAAAGAATACCAAAACATAAAAGCATATCGAAACGAACATTCCAATATATACGGATGCTTGTTGACGCAAAAAATTGGAAAGAAATAATTTTTAGTACAAAGATTTACCATTTTATTAAATAATTATGATTGTTTAATATCTTTCATGTCAAAATAATAAATACCAAAAGAAAGATATTTATTTAATTAAAATTTTACTCCTTTTTAAAATCCTTACATATTAGTAATTTTCACCTAATTCAAATAAGAAAAGACTTAATAAATAAAATTTTAGTTGATATCAAAGTCCTAAATATTAGTAGGAAATTAATTAGATTACTATTGCTAAATATTAGAAAAATAATCAAATGATTAATTTGTCCAGTGTGAACTCTAATTTAAGAGGATAAAATGACGAATGACATTTCGCTAAGGGCACTGTGCTTTTAATATAATATAGATTAATTTTCAAAAATTTATATGGTATATAAATTCGAGTAACCTTGAATAACAATTTTGATTATGAAATATTAATGAATTAAGTTATGTATTTTGCATATTTGGTCCCCTTTTAATAATCAATAGTTATTTACTAAGGTTATAATCATATGGCCTATACTAATTACATCGTTGTGATTCATAGTCATATTGACCGTTTATATAATAGTCAACTAATAATTTCATTTATTAAGGTCATACGTATCGGCCACTAGTTATTCATAGCAACCACATAAGTCCATTGACTAAGGTTATAGTCATATGGCCTATGCTAATTACATTGTTGTGCTTCATAGTTATATTGGCCTTTTATATAATAGCCAATATATAATTTTATTCATTAAGATCATACACGATCACTAGTTATTCATAGCAACTATATAAGTCCATTTGAGTAAGGTTTTATTCATATGGCCTACGCTAATTATATCGTTGTGATTAATAGTTATATTGACCGTTTATATAATAATTAATATATAATTTCATTCATTAAAGTCATACGTATCGGTCACTAATTATTCATAGCAACCATATGAGTCCATTAACTAAGGTTATAGTCACATGGCCTATGTTAATTACATTCTTTTGATTCATAGTTATATTTACATTTATTAAGGTCATACGTATCGGCCACTAGTTATTCATAGCAACCATATAAGTCTATTGACTAAGGTTTTATTCATATGGCCCGTGTTAATTATATCGTTGTGATTTATAGTTATATTGACTGTTTATATAATAGTCAATATATAATTTCATTCATTAAGGCAATACATATCAGCCTATAATTATTCATAAGCCCATTGACTAAGCTTATAGTCATATAGCCTATGTTATACATAGCCAATAAATAATGAGAAATTTTCACAAACCACTATTGTTTAGTGGTTATTAACTAGTTGTAGCTACCATTTACTATATTACTTCCCATAACTATGTTTTCAGGGTTTTTAGAGTGTATTCGATGTATTTAAGCTACTGTATTCATGAATACAGTAGCATTTCTAGGCGTGAAACAGGGGATTACAGCTAGCCAGATTTTTGTATTCGACTGTATTCACGGTGTGAAATAGGGGATTACAGCTAAACAGATTATTGTATTCGACTGTATTCACGACACGTATTTGTGAATACAATCACGTAAATAGCGCAATTCATGGTCTATTCGGCTGTTTTTAAACGGAAAGTGAATCAATTAATACAATAGACTCCTAATATAACTCAACAAACTCAATTATAACACACAAAAATTGTATTTTCAGTTATAAAAAAGATTCCCAACCGAAAAATACCCCAAAATATAGCAATCTTCATAGAAAATATGCTGAATATTTTTTCCAACCGATAAATACAACAAAAACAGAGAAATTTGAATACATATATACATCTAAATACATAAATTATATTAATTAAAAAAATATATGAATATATTCATAGAATACAACGAGACAGTGAATACAAAGAAACATGGAATACAACGAGATACATTGAAATACAATAAAAAAAGACAATGAATACAATGAAATACAGCGAGATACATTAAAATATATTAAAAGAAAATTCAAGTTGCTCATCTCCAAACTCTGTAACTTTGTTCAAGACCAACCCTAACGCCGTCTCGTCGAGAGGACCGCGATTCTGACTAATTGAGTATCCATTTGATGTATTAAGGGTTGATGACAATGAAAGAATTAAGGGATGATTTTTTAGTAAATCTTTAGACCGAAAACACAGAATCTAATCCATGGCCGTCCCCTAGCCAATTGTAAAGTTCACATCTCACTTTTTATCTCCTCCACTTCTTCTTTCCTTAACCCTTAACCCCTTTTTTTCACCTTCCAATTATGGAAACTCTGCAAAAATTCAAGCTATTAGCGATCCAATTATCTGTAGCAGCAGGAAGCCCAACTCGAAGCCTCAACTAGCCAAGTCATTCACCTCTGCCGCCGTAAAACTCTCTGCATGCTCCTCACCCGCAATGGCAACGCCGGCAGCGACGGAGGAAGTGATCAACTCCTATTGTCCGAGAGCCACCGTCAAGAGAAAGAGGGGAAAATAGATACGGGGCAGGGGATACGAGAAATTTGAGAGGAAGGAGAAAAATAAGATAAAGTTTATTTTATGGCTTAAGGGTAGGAGGTGACCATAAATAGATATTTGGATATGAAAAATCAAAATGTAGCTATAGAATATAATTTTTTAAAAGGGTATTTATTTAAAATAAATAAGATATCAACCTTTACTACAGGAGGTAACTAATTCATAAATAATTTCATTCATTAAGGGATTATTGGCCGTTTATATAGTAGTCAATATATAATTCTATATACATACGTCCATCTCTTTTTAATTTATCAATATTCTTCTATCTATATTAGACTTTCATGTTGGATAGATTTTATTTAATTTATGTGTTTTAATTTATGAAATTTTTAATGAGATATTATCTCAATATATTATTAATTGTTTTTAATTATACGATCATGGATGAAATTTTTTGTTGCCTTGAACGTTTTGTTATGTTACTTTCAATTCATCTACTAATAAATTCACAAATTAGTGAAAAACTAGGTAAATACTAATTATCAATAGTACCACTATGGATTTAAATGACATCAAATATTTGTAATTAGTAAAAAAATATTTTACATTAGTTTGTCACAAATTGACTGCATTTAGTGACAAAAATAAAACTTGTATGAGATTGTGATGACCCAAAAGGTCATCCCGTGTAATTTTAGGTAAATCTGTGTTCCGAAGTCGTGAAAACCTCCATATATCTCACATCGATTTGCGTGTGCAGCCCGGGCGTGTAGCCGGGAAGCCGTTATGTGAAAAATTAATAAAAATGATATTTTTATGTTTAAATTTGAATAAAGTTGACTTTAGTCAATATTTTTGGTAAACGGACCCAGACCCGTGATTTGACGGTCCCAGAGGGTCCGTAAGAAAATATGGGACTTGGGTGTATGCCTGGAATCGAATTCTGAGGTGTCAAGTCCAAGAAATAAATTTTTGAAGAAAATTATTTTCTGAAAAATATAAAGGTTTTTGAAAATGAGATTTGATGTGAAACCTGTGTTATCGGGCCCGTATTATGGTTTCGGAGCCTGGAACAGGTTCTATATGATTATTATGTGTTATCGGTGAAATTTGGTAAGAAACGAACTCAGTTTGAAGTGATTCGGATAAAAAATGAAAAAATTAGATGTTTTTGAAGTTTAAAGGATTTTCATTGATTTTAAGGTTTAACTCGATGCTTATGATGTTATTCGGTGTTTTGATTACTTGAATAAGTCCGTAAGATGTTTTTGAAGTTGTGTGTATATTTGGTTTGGAGCCCTGGGGGCTCGGGTGTATTTCAGATAGGTGTCGGGGTGTTCTGAACTTAAAATTTCTGGTGTTTTGGTCAGTTGCTGGTGTCTGGTGAATTGCTCCATGCGATCGCATAGGTATAGCTGCGATCGCATAGCTTTGTGAAGGGGGAGTAGTCAGGTACACTGTGCGATCGCGTAGGTGGGCCTGCGACCGCACACGGGTGTAGGTGAGATGAGGGGGGCTGGTAAATGCACCACGCGATCGCACCTGTAGACCCGTGATCGCGTAGCTTAAGTTCCATTACACTATGCGATCGCATCCTTAGTTCCGCTATCGCATAGACCGAAAATCGCCCAGTCATTTTAGAACCCCCAAAACAGAATACTTACACGGGACTTAACCCATTTTTCTCAAACTTCTTCTTCCCCAACCCTCTTAGGCGATTTTGGAGAACCTTTTCCACCATAGCTTCATAGGTAAGTAATCCTAACTTCATTTTCTTCCATTTTCATCAACTATGATTAGATTCTAGGCCTAAAATCATGGAATTAAAGGGTAGAAATTAGGTTTTTGGGTAGAGTTAGGGCTTTTATGATTTTTGATAATTTGACCTCATTTTGGGGTCGGATTTCAAAAAAAATTGTATATTCGGGCTCGTGGGGGAATGGGTGATCGGGTTTTGGTCCGAACCTCGTGTTTGGACCAAGCGGGCCCGGGGTCGAATTTTGGAAATTTTGGAAGAATGTTGGGAAATCTATAATTAGGCTTTGAAATTTAATTGTTGAATAATTATTGATATTATTGAGTCGATTATGTCTAGATACAATTGTTTCTGAGTCGGATTCGAGAGGAAAAGCGNGCGATCGCGTAGCTTAAGTTCCATTACATAATGCGATTTCACCCTTAATTTCGCGATCGCATAGACCAAAAATCGCCCAGTCATTTTAAAACCCCTAAACAGAATACTTACACGGGACTTAACCCATTTTTCTCAAACTTCTTCTTCCCCAACCCTCTTAGGCGATTTTGGAGCAACTTTTCCACCATAGCTTCATAGGTAAGTAATCTTAACTTCATTTTCTTCCATTTTCATCAACTATGATTAGATTCTAGGCCTAAAATCATGGAATTAAAGGGTAGAAATTGGATTTTTGGGTAGAGTTAGGGCTTTTTGAATTTTTAGGAATTTGACCTCATTTTGGGATCGGATTTCAAAACAAATTGTATATTCGGGCTCGTGGGAGAATGGGTAATCGGGTTTTGGTCCGAACCTCGTGTTTGAACCAAGCGGGCTCGGGGTCGAATTTTGGAAATTTTGGAAGAATTTTGGGAAATCTATAATTAGGCTTTGAAATTAAATAGTTGAATAATTATTGATATTATTGAGTCGATTATGTCTAGATACGATTATTTTGGAGTCGGATTCGAGAGGAAAAGCGGTGGTAGAGGCTTGATTTGCATTCTTGGAGCCGAGGTAAGTGTTTGGCCTAACCTTAGCTTGAGGGAATAGGTATTGAGTCCTAATTGCTACGTGTTTATTCCATGTTCAATGTATAGGTGAGGTGACGAGTACCTATATGTTGTTGTCAAGCATGACCGTGAGTAGGAAATTTTCAATTATATGATATTGTTTGGCTTTTACTATGTTTATGGTTTAATAATTTTGATATCTATTCATTTGGTGAAAATTCTTAGATGTGGGTATTGATGAGTAGTTGATCGGTTGAGGAACATTATGTTGGATTGTACAAATGTGTAGGATTGGTTATAGATGTGTCCCTTACCGGGACGATATTATTCTTGTTGATTATTCCGTGCATTTAAGGTTTCTTATTTGTTGATTTCCATACCAATTGTTGTTTTATGTTATTATGCACGAGGGGGTATTCCGTGCCATGTTTATGTTGTTTACGCACGAGGGGACATTCCGTGCCATGATGGTGATGTTTATGCACGAGGGGACATTCCGTGCCGCGATTGTGATGTTTATTGCACGAGGGAGTATCCTTCAGTCCACGGCGACACCGAGGTATTCCTGTAGGCGTCCGCAGGCCTTGGCGTCACCTCTTATCCTTTTTCTCATTTTCTGTCTTATCCTGTAATCCCAAGGCAGTTGTATTCACTTATTTCAGACCATTGTATTTAGAAAAATCTTAGACTGTTCGTGAGATTGTGATACCAGTTTCTGGGGTGTAATTGAGGAAGTTTTTATGAGATTCATCGTTAAAATTCTTGAATTTAGTAGTCTTCCACATTCTTTAATCATACATGTTCTAGTTATTATTGTTATTTCAATTGTAAACAGGTAAACTTAACCAAAACATTGGCTTGTCTAGCGGGTTCAACGTTAGACGGCATCACAGCCTGAAGGTGGGATTTCGGGTCGTGACAAGTTGGTATCAGAGCACTAGGTTGCCTAGGTCTCACAATTCACGGACAAACTTGTAGAGTCTGAGGTATTGGTACGGAGACGTATGTACTTATCCCCCAGAGGGTGAAAAGTTAGGAATAACTTCACATTTATTCTTCTCTGTCGTGCGGTTTGAATTCTAAATGCTAACTGATTTTTTATTCTATTCTCTCGCAGATGGCGAGAATGCGTGCTTCCTCATCTACCGATCAGCAGCTCTATCCTCCCGTTACAGCTCCCACGAGGGGCCGAGGATGAGGCCAAGGCAGTGCTAGAGGCCGAGGCAGAGCCAAGGCTCAGCCCAGAGCAACAACACCAGTAGAGGACCCACAAGTAGACTTTGCCAGTGAGATTCCTGCTCAGGCAGTTCCAGTTGGACCAGCTCAGGTCCCAGAGGGGTTCATTTCCACCCCGGTTCTTCAGGACGCTTTGGTCTGTTTAGTGGGCCTTATGGAGAGTGTGGCTCAGGCCGGTCTCCTTCCTACTGCACCATCTATCTCTCAGACTGGAGGAGGGACCCAGACTCCTGCTACCCGCACACCAGAGCAGCTAGGTCCTAAGTTCCAGACTCCAACACCTCAGGCAGCTGGAGCATCTCAACCGGGTTTTGTGGCACATACAGTTGAGGGAGCAGCTATGTCCGCTGACGCTTTGTGGAGATTGGATCGGTTCACCAAGCTATTTCCTACTACATTTACTGGTGCACCATCAGAGGATCCCCAGGATTTCTTGGACAGTTGCTATGAGGTTCTTCGGAACATGGTCATTGTGGAGTCCAATGGAGTTGATTTTTCTACATTCCTTCTTTCTGGTACCTCCAAGAATTGGTGGAGGGATTTCTGTTTGACCATACCAGCTGGGTCTTCGCCCTTGACTTGGGCTCAGTTCTCCGGGTTATTCTTGGAGAAGTTTCTACCAGTTACTCAGAGAGAGGGTCTTCGGAGGCAGTTTGAGCGTCTCCAGTAGGGATTTATGACTGTTACACAGTATGAGACCAGGTTCATTACTTTGGCCCGCCATTCTATCATGATATTCCCCACTGATCGTGAGAGGGTGAGGAGGTTTATTGAGGGTCTAGCTCAGCCTATTAGACTCCAGATGTCCAGAGAGACAGGTACTGATATTTCATTCCAGGAGGCGGCCAATGTGGCCAGGCGTATTGAGATGGTCTTATCACAGGGCAGTGGTCAGGGATCTGACAAGAGACCTCGCCATTCCGGTCGATTCAGTGGTGCCTCATCTGGAGGCAGAGATTACTTTGGCAGAGGTCATCCTCCTAGGCCATTCCAGTCAGCGCTTCAGGTATCCCACAGTGTACCATCAACTCCTATCACTGCACCGCCACTTCAGAGCTTCCAGGGTGGTTATTCTGGTCGACATGGACAATTTCAGGGTCAGCATTCTCAGCAGCAGAAATCTTGTTACACTTGCGGTGGTATGGGGCACATTTCCAGGTTTTGTCCCTGAGCTTCTAGTGGTTCTCAGTATCAGGGTTCCTGAGCTATGATTCCTGCACCAGGTGCGCCCCCACCCCATCAGCCAGCTAGGGGTGGAGGTCGAGGTGCCAGAGGTGGAGGACAGGCCACGAGAGGTAGAGGTCAGCCTACAGTAGGTCGACCCAGAGATGTTCAGGTTGGAGGGGCTCCGTCCCGGTGCTATGCTATTCCTGCTAGGCCTGAGGCTGAGGCCTCTGATGCAGTTATTACAAGTATGGTTTCAGTTTGCAGCAGAGATGCTTCGATTTTATTTGATCCGGGTTCTACATTCTCCTATGCGTCTTCATATTTTGCCTCTTATCTGAGCATGCCCCGTGATTCCCTGAGTACTTATGTATATGTGTCTACCCCGGTGGGTGACTTTATTGTGGTAGATCGAGTCTACTGTTCATGCTTAGTGGTTATTGGTGGTCTGGAGACTCATGTAGATCTTTTGCTTCTTGATATGGTTGACTTCGATGTTATTTTGGGGATGGATTGGTTATCTCCCTACCATGCTATTCTGGACTGTCATGCCAAGACAGTGACCTTGGCCTTGCCAGGAGTACCTCGTTTGGAGTGGAGAGGGACTCCTAGTCATTCTTCCGGTAGAGTTATTTCATATATGAAGGCTCGGCGTATGGTCGAGAAGGGTTGCTTGGCCTATTTGGCCTATGTTCGTGATTCTAGTGTTGAGGTTCCTTCTATGAAGTCTGTGCCTGTGGTTCGTGATTTTCCAGAGGTATTCCCTGCTGACCTGCCGAGTATGCCACCCGACAGGGATATTGACATTTGCATTGAGTTGGCTCCGGGCACTCAGCCCATTTCTACTCGGCCGTATCGTATGGCCCCGCCAGAGTTGAAGGATCAGTTGCAGGATTTGTTGGATAAAGGCTTTATTAGGCCTAGTGTTTCTCCGTGGGGTGCCCCAGTGTTGTTCGTTAAGAAGAAAGATGGCTCAATGAGGATGTGTATTGACTACCGGTAGTTGAACAAGGTTACTATTAAGAATAAGTATCCTTTGCCGAGGATTGATGATTTATTCGACCAGCTTCAGGGTGCTTCAGTGTTTTCCAAGATTGACTTGAGATCTGGTTACCATCAGCTGAGGATTAGGGCGTCTGATGTCCCTAAGACAGCCTTTCGTACTCGGTATGGGCATTATGAGTTCTTGGTGATGTCATTTGGGTTGACAAATGCCCCTGCTGCTTTTATGGAGTTGATGAACCGGGTGTTCAGGACCTATTTGGACTCATTTGTGATTGTTTTCATTGATGATATTTTGATTTACTCCCGTAGCCGTGAGGAGCATGAGCAACACCTTCGAGTCGTCCTCCAGACTTTGAAGGATAGTCCGTTATATGCCAAATTTTCCAAGTGTGAGTTCTGGTTGGGTCTGGTTGCATTTCTAGGCCATGTAGTATCATCAGAGGGTATTCAGGTGGATCCCAAGAAGATTTCATCAGTCGGAGATTGGCCTAGGCCCACTTTATCTACAGAGATTCGGAGTTTCTTGGGCTTAGCAGGTTATTATCGCCGGTTTGTGGAGGGATTTTCATCCATTGCAGCCCCGATGACCAGATTGACTCAGAAGGGTGACCAGTTCAGGTGTCGGATGAGTGTGAGGCGATCTTTCAGAAGCTCAAGGCAGCCTTGACTACGGCACCGGTGTTAGTTTTGCCCACAGGTTCAGGGCCATATACCGTGTATTGTGATGCTTCACGGGTGGGACTTGGTGCAGTGTTGATGCGGGATGGAAAGGTTATAGTCTATGCTTTTCGTCAGTTGAAGGTTCATGAGAATATCTATCCAGTTCATGATTTAGAGTTAGCAGCTATTGTTCATGCATTGAATATTTGGAGGCATTATCTGTATGGGGTTCCATGTGAGGTGTTCACAGATCATAAGAGTTTGCAGTATCTATTCAAGCAGAAAGAGTTGAACATGAGGAAGAGGAGATGGTTAGAGATGCTGAAGGATTATGACATTACCATATTATATCATATCGGGAAGGCCAATGTGGTGGCCGATGTCTTGAGCCAAAAGTCAGCCAGTATGCGTAGTCTTGCTTATTTATCAGTCGGAGAGCGACCACTTGCTTTAGATGTTCAGGCTTTGGCCAACCGGTTCATGAGATTGGAGGTTTCTGAGACTGGCAATGTTTTGGCCCATACTGTGGCCCGTTCTTCATTGTATGATCGTATTCGGGCCAGGCAGTATGATGATCGTTATTTATGTGTTCTTGGAGATACGGTCAGGCACAAAGGTGCCAAGCATGTCACAGTTGATGATGAGGGAGTTTTGAGGATGCAAGGTCGTATTTGTGTACCCGATGTTGATGGCATTCGTGAGTTGATATTGCAGGAGGCCCAGAGTTCCGGGTATTCCATTCATCCAGGCGCCGCAAAGATGTACCAGGATTTGCGGCAACATTATTGGTGGCGGAANTAGGTGCTTGAACTGTCAGCAGGTTAAGTACGAGCACCAGAGACCCGGTGGTTTGATGCAGCAGATTGAGCTTCCCGAGTGGAAGTGGGAGCGTATCACCATGGATTTCGTAGTTGGACTCCCACGGACTCAGAGGATGTTTGATGCGGTGTGGGTCATTGTGGATAGGCTGACCAAGTCAGCACACTTCATTCCTGTATCAGTTTCGTATTCTTCGGAGAAGTTGGCAAAGATCTACATCAGGGAGATTGTTCGCCTGCATGGTGTGCCTGTGTCCACTATTTCTGATCGAGGTACTCAATTTACCTCCCATTTCTAGAGAGTATTTTAGCATGAGTTGGGCACACGGGTTGAATTGAGCACAACATTTCATCCTCAGATGGACGGACAGTCCGAGCGTACTATTCAGATTTTGGAGGATATGTTGCGAGCATGTGTCATTGATTTTGGAGGTTCATGGGACCAGTTCTTGCCTTTAGCTGAGTTTGCCTACAACAACAACTATCAGTCGAGCATTCAGATGGCTCCGTATGAAGCGTTGTATGGTAGGCGGTGTCGGTTGCCAGTTGGGTGGTTCGAGCCTGGGGAAGCTAGATTGTTGGGTTCAGAGTTAGTCCAGGATGCCTTGGATAAAGTGAAAATTATTCAGGATAGACTTCGTACAGCTCAGTCCAGGCAGAAGTGTTATGCGGACCGCAGAGTTTGTGATTTGGCATTTATGATTGGAGACCGGGTATTTCTTCGGGTGTCGCCCATGAAGGGCGTGATGAGGTTCAGAAAGAAGGGCAAGTTGAGCCCTAGGTTCATTGGTCCATTTGTGATTCTGGACAAGGTGGGAGATGTGGCCTACAGACTTGCTTTGCCACCTAGTCTATCAGCCGTACACCCGGTGTTTAATGTATCTATGCTTCGGAGGTATATTGTCGATCCCTCTCATGTACTTGATTTCAGCAGTGTCTAGTTGGACAAGGATTTGACTTATGAGGAGGAGCCGGTAGCCATATTAGCTTGGCAGGTTCGTCAGTTGAGATCGAAGAGTTATCCTTCGGTTCGTGTTCAGTGGAGAGGTCAGCCTATTGAGGCAGCTACTGGGAGTCCGAGTCCGATATGTGGAGCCGATATCCCCATCTTTTCCCCGATTCAGGTACCTTTCTATGTCCGTTCGAGGACGAACGGTTGTTTTAGAGGTGGAGATTGTGATGACCCAAAAGGTCATCCCGGGTAATTTTAGCTAAATCTGTGTTCCGAGGCTGTAAAAACCTCCTTATATCTCACCTCGATTTGCGTGTGCAGCCCGGGCGTGTAGCCAGGAAGCCGTTATGTGAAAAAATGATTAAAATGATATTTTTTTGTTGAAATTTGAATAAAGTTGACTTTAGTCAACATTTTTGGTAAACGGACCCGGACCCGTGATTTGACAGTCCCTGAGGGTCCGTAGGAAAATATGGGACTTGGTTGTATGCGCGGAATTGAATTCCGAGGTGCCAAGTCCGAGAAATGAATTTTTGAAGAAAATTATTTTCTGAAAAATATAAAGGTTTTTGAAAATGAGATTTGATGTGAAACCTATATTATCGGGCCCGTATTATGGTTCCGGAGCCCGGAACAGGTTCTATATGATTATTATGTGTTATCGGTGAAATTTGATAAGAAACGGACTCAGTTTGAGGTGATTCGGTCAAAAAATGAAAAAATTAGATGTTTTTGAAGTTTAAAGGAATTTCATTGATTTTGAGGTTTAACTCGATGCTTATGATGTTATTTCGATGTTTTAATTACTTGAATAAGTCCGTAGGATATTTTTGAAGTTGTGTGTATATTTGGTTTGGAGCCCCGGGGGCTCGGGTGTGTTTCAGATAGGTGTCGGGGTGTTTTGAACTTAAAATTACTGGTGTTTTGGTCAGCTACTGGTGTCTGGTGAACTGCTCTATGCGATCTCATAGGTATAGCTGCGATCGCATAGCTTTGTGAAGGGGGGAGTAGTCAGGCACACTGTATGATCGCATAGGTGGGCCTGCGACCGCACATGGGTATAGGTGAGCTGGGGGGGGGGTTGGTAAATACACTCTGTGATCGCAGCTGTAGACCCGCGATCGCTTAGCTTAAGTTTCATTACACTATGCGATCGCACCCTTAGTTCCGCAATCACATAGACCAAAAATCGTCCAATCATTTTAAAACCCCAAAACAGAATACTTACACGGGACTTAACCCATTGTAATCCTAACTTCATTTTCTTCTATTTTCATCAACTATGATTTGATTCTAGGCCTAAAATCATGAAATTAAAGGGTAGAAATTGGGGATTTGGGTAGAGTTAGGGCTTTTTGGATTTTTGAGAATTTGACCTCATTTTGAGGTCGAATTTCAAAATAAATTGTATATTCGGGCTCGTGGGGGAATGGGTGATCGGGTTTTGGTCCGAACCTCGTGTTTGGACCAAACGGGCTCGGGGTCGAATTTTGGAAATTTTGGAAGAATGTTGGGAAATCTATAATTAGGCTTTGGAATTGAATTGTTGAATAATTATTGATATTATTGAGTCGATTATGTCTAGATACGATTGTTTCGGAGTCGGATTCGAGAGGAAAAGCGGTGGTAGAGGCTTGATTTGCATTCCTGGAGCCGAGGTAAGTGTTTGGCCTAACCTTAGCTTGAGGGAATAGGTATTGAGTCCTAATTGCTACGTGTTTATTCTATTTTTAATGTATAGGTGAAGTGACGAGTACCTATATGTTGTTGTCAAGCATGACCGTGAGTCGGAAAATTGCAATTATATGACATTTTTGGATTTTACTATGTTTATGGGTTTAATATCAATTTTGATAGCTATTCATTTGGTGGAAATTCTTAGATGTGGGTATTGATGAGTAGTTGATAGGTTGAGGAACATTATGTTGGATTATACACATGTGTAGGATTGGTTTAGTTGTGTCCCTTGCCGGGACGGTATTATTTTTGTTGATTATTCCGTGCATTTAAGGTTTCTTATTTATTGATTTCCATGCCAATTGTTGTTTTATGTTATTATGCACGAGGGGGTATTCCGTGCCATGTTTATGTTGTTTACGCACGAGGGGACATTCCGTGCCATGATGGTGATGTTTATGCACGAGGGGACATTCCGTGCCGCGATTGTGATGTTTATTGCACGAGGGGACATTTCGTGCCATGTTTATGTTGTTTATGCACGAGGGGACATTTCGTGCCATATTTTTATATTGTTATGCACGAGGGGACATGCCGTGCCGTGTTATGCTAAGAATATGCACGAGGGGACATGCCGTGCCATTTCTCTTCACTGTTTAATTCGTGTTGTCAATCCCCGTTATTATTTTCGGATATTTGGAATGTTGCTTCGTTCCGTCATTTCAGTACTTGCTATCCCTTTTCCCCAACATGTTTCCCCCGTTATTGTACTTACTGTTTATTTCTTGTGGTTATTTCCTGTTATATCTTATTTAAACTGCACATGTGATATTGCTTGTCGTGTCCTAGCCTCGTCACTACTTCGCCGAGGTTAGGCTTGGCACTTACTCAGTACATGGGGTCGGTTGTACTGATGCTACACCTGCACTTCTTTATGTTGTGCAGATTACGGAGCCGGACCCAATGGACATTGAGCGAGGGAGTATCCTTCAGTCCACGGCGACACCGAGGTAGTCCTGTAGGCGTCCGCAGGCCTTGGCGTCACCTCTTATCCTTTTTCTCATTTTCTGTCTTATCCTGTACTCCCAAGACAGTTGTATTCACTTATTTCAGACTATTGTATTTAGAAAAATCTTAGACTGTTCGTGAGATTGTGATACCAGTTTCTGGGATGTAATTGAGGAAGTTTTATGAGATTCATCGTTAAAATTCTTGAATTTAGTAGTCTTCCACATTCTTAATCATGTTCTAGTTATTATTGTTATTTCAATTGTAAACAGGTAAACTTAACCAAACAGTTGGTTTGTCTAGCGGGTTCTACGTTAGACGCCATCACGTCCTGAAGGTGGGATTTCGGGTCGTGACAGAGAATCACCTATATTGGTCACAGATTAACATTTTATTTTATTATAATTGAAATTTTCATTAATAATAGTAATAATTTATTTTCTCAGTAATAAGTAATATTTTTAGTGACGGCATAATAATTTTTAACTACAGAATTATAATATTTTTTATAAAAGCAAGGTTGTCACAAATTAATATATTTAGGGACAAAAAACTTTTTTGTATATAAGTGTCCATTTATATCATCAAGAAAAAAATTCAATTTGTTTTTCTAAAATTACCCTTATGTACGTATTCCTAAAAAGTCTTTTATTCTTCACATTAACTATGTTGGAAAATTTAATTAAAGGTAGTTTAGTCACACTAAATATTTTTTTCTAAAATTTTGTATTTTTTAATGGTGTGTCAAAAATAAATTGGTCACTTATTATGGATCGGAAAGAATATAAAATTTGTTGGTAAATGTGACACTTTTAAATTTGTACGTACACCTTAAATTCGTTTACCAAGTTTTTTTATTTAAGGGTCTCAATAGTAGATTTTCAAAAAACATAAAAGAGGCTAGAAGCTTTTTGCTCGAATTGTCTTTATTAAGAGTTTAATAAATAGTGAAAACCATCTCTACCTGAGCTGACATATTCATCGTATATTTCCAAATTATAGGACTTCTCATTCAATATTTACTTAACCATAACATCCCATTATCTTCGTCCATTCATCCAACACAACATACGTTTCAAAATGTAGTCATTTACTCAAAGAGTCCTCTCCTCTCCCCCCTAAATTAAACCCCTATAAAATCCCCTATTTTACATCCAACATTATATTCCTCATCTTTTCCTTCTGAAATATTACAAACATCCATATTTCTCTTTTTCAACCATGTCTTTGAAATATTGTAGTGTCTTCTTAACAATTCTTGCTTGTTCAATCACAGATTTAAACCCTGTTAATTCAGCTAGAGAAATACCACATATAGTAGCAAGACTTGACCAAGGAGATGAAGGAGGTATACTAGAGTGTTGGAATGCACTTGGGGAGATAAAATCATGCACAAATGAGATAGTTGCTTATTTCACAATTGGCACAATTGATATTGACTTACCTTGTTGCCAAGCCATTTCTGTCATTACACATCATTGTTGGCCTACTATGCTAAGTTCCCTTGGCTTCACTCCTGAACAAACAAGTATTTTGAGGGGTTATTGTGATGCTTATAATAATTCTGCAACTAGTAATGTTTCATCTAGTTCTAGTTCTAGTTCTAGTCCTGCTCCTTCTCCATTGGTGCTGCCTTTGGATATTAAGAATGATTAGCGAGTCTCAAATTATAGGCCAAGTTCCTTAATTACCATCCATGGTTAGAGTGCCACTGAGTTTTCTGTAGTTTTATTGAGAAGATTACTTCGTTGGGAAAATACTATAATTTTTCCATAGCTCCAATATATTATTATGGCTGTTAATTAATATTGTGAAATTATGGTTTTGTCTCATTTTTCTCAATACATTTGGTTTAATATTTCGGTGATAAAATGATAATAACTGATAAAATTTTATAGGCATGCATGTCTTGACCCTTTCCTCGTGGCTTTATCTTATCAATCATCGAATTTGTCACTTCAAATAGTCCAATATTACTTAGAATTTAATTTACACCAACTGATGGTGTAATTAAAAATTACCACCATAATTTAACCAGATATAAAATATTATTTGTCTTATTTTTTCGGGTTAGTAATTTTATTTTTTATGAATATAAAGTTACTTATAATTACTTTTTGAATGACTTAGAGTGAAAATTTTTTGCACACTCAATATTTAGCAGGTAAAACAAGTGTTAGTTATACTAGTAATTACACCCTCTTAGAGTAAAGTGGAATCAAGACCAACCGTAGATAATTTCTTTATAGTAGCTTATGAAAGCCGTAAAGCTTATTTTAACATATCAATGAGATGAATATATTGACTAAAAGAAAACTTTAAGAAATTTCAGATTGGTGGTGAATATATTGTTGTCAGTGTAAGGTTCAATTATTGAAATTTTACCTTATGGTACCTCGAAATTAAGCTAGCGTTTGGCTATAAATTTTTAAATTTGTTTTGAAAATTTTGATTTGGGTGAAGTTTAGTTTGAAGATGAAATGTGTTTGGACATAAGTTTTCAAAACATATTTCACTTTTTTTTAAAAGACATGAAACATGACTTATACCCACAAGTTCTAGAAACTATCAAATTTATCAATAATATTCATTATATTATAGAAAATCATAGTCTAAACATAAATAAATTTGGTACAAAATTATTATTTTTATAATGAACTACATAATTCACTATTAGATAACCGAGAAGATGAAGCAGCATTGTTATAAAATAATAAATGGTGGACTCTTTTATAAAATACAAAAGCTTGTGGTAACTTTTAAAAAATGTAATAATAATATTTTGGACCAAAACCATCTCTTGAGCTGATTTTGGGATTTGAGAATTGCAAAAATATAGATAAAATTTATGAACAAACACGTGTTTACCAAAAAAAAATCCAAATATATTTTGGTAAAATCTATGGTCAAACGGATCCTAAGAAAATTGTGTAAAGTTTACGCATAAAAATTATACTTGTGATCTGCATCCTCTTCCACTTTTTAGTTTCCAGTAAGAGTTTTCCAGTTTAATCTTTCCTTCATTCAATCAGTCTATCTACGTACTAAGGCGGAGAAACAAAAACAAAAAGGAAACGTTAAGAAAACCTATCATGATTTTTATCTAAGAACATCCACCATATACAGCTTAAGAGAACTGACGAGAGAATCTTGGTGCAATGATAAACGTTATTGCAGTATGATTGGAAAGCCGTGAGTTTAAGACGCGACCACGTACAATTTCTAGTAGAAATGCAAGATAAAATTGTGTACATCATATCCAATGTAATATAGGGATTTAATAGTTAAGATTCTTAGTATTGAACGTGTTATATTTTTAAAAGTATGGTTCCCGACCTACTATTTATTGCAATATTAGTATATCTTACCACCTACACTACTCTTTTAATTTAACAAGGATGTGGAGGGATGCTTTACTTCATTTATATATCAATCTTTTTAAATAATATTCACAAAAAAAGAAAAAAGAAAAAAGAAAAAAACATGCACAATTTCACCTTCAATTATATATATGGGTGACTCCAAGTAAGCAAGCTTAGCTCATGCATTGTACTGGGAGTACGTTTTAAACATTTGATACTGAAAAGTCTAATTTGATTCAGCAGTACACCATAATGCATGAACCACGAAATATTATTATTTGATCAAATAGCCATTACTACAATTTGTAATTAAATGAAGCAAACCATCCTAATGTCATTATTGGTTAATTAACTAAGAATAAGTACAGCTTCAACAGTTATTTTCAGAACTAACGAAAAACCCTTCAGATGCCATTATTTAGTAATTGGACAATTCATCATATATATCTATTCAATTTACTTCATTCATTATAGGCATTAATCAATAATTACCCCGTAGATCAGTTATACAAAAAACTGTAATGTATTTGTTTCTTTTCCACATTAAATTCATAACTCTTCACTGTGATGACCCAAAAGGTCATCTCATGCTTTAGAAGTTAAAATTGTGTTCCGAAGCTTTGAAAACCTCCTTTGATCTCATCTCGTTTTGCGTGCATAATCCGGGCGTATATCCGAAAAGCTTTTATATGAAAAACTGAGAAAAATACTAATTTTGCCTTTAAAATTAAATTTAAGTTGACTTCGGCCAACATTTTGGGTAAACGGATCCGGACCCGTGATTTGACGGTCTCGGAGGGTCCGTAGGAAAATATGGGACTTGGGCGTATGCCCGGAATTGAATTCCGAGGTCCCAAGCCCGAGAAATGAATTTTTGAAAGAAATTATTTTACTAAATATAAGAGTTTTTGGAAATTTGATTATATTTGAAATTTATGGTATCGGGCCCGCATTTTGGTTCTGGAGTACGGTACAGGTTTAATATGATATTTGAGCTGTGCTTGTAAGATTTGGCAAGAAACGGAGGTTATTTGACGTGATTCGGACCCGTAGTTGTAAAATTTGAACTTTGAAAGTTCTTGAGATTTTTCTTTATTTTTTATGCTAAATTCGTTGTTTAAGATGTTATTTTGGCGATTTGATCGCACGAGTAAGTCCGTAGGATATTTTTAAGGTTGTGTACATGTTTGGTTTGGAGCCCCGAGGGCTCGGGTGAGTTTCAGATAGGTGTCGGAGTGTTTCAGACTTAGGAAAAATCTGGTGGAGTGTTGTTTCTGGTGTCTAGTGCTTTGTTCTATGCGAACGCGTGGTAACCCACGTGAACACAAAGTGTAATTGGGACTGGGGCTGGGTTTGCACTATGCGAACGCATAGGCTTAGGTGCGAACACATAGTTTAGAAGACTGGTCAGGGGATTTGGGTCAATACCCTATGCGAACACGACCATGGGCACGCGAACGCGATAGCCAATGGGGGCCAGTGCTATGCGAACGCAGCCAACCCCTCGCGATCGCGTAGAGGGTCTGCCCAGGGGTCTTATAACAGTAGCAAAACGGGAATAGACCCCATTTTCATATTTTCTTCCATATAATCCGACTTTGGGAGATTTTTGAAGAGAGATTTCATCACCAAATCATAGGTTCGTGCTTCTAATCTCATTTTCTTCATTTTCCATTAACACATGTTAGATTTCTAGGCCTAAATCTTGTTCTTCAAGGGTAGAAATTAGGGATTTTAGGAGAATTAGGGATTTTACAAATTGGGAAGTTAAACCTCGATTTGGGGTCGGATTCTGAAACTAATTACATATTCGGGCTCGTGGGTGAATGGGTGATCGGGTTTTGGACCGAACCTCGCGTTTTGACCAAGCGGGCCCGGAGTTAATTTTTGACTTTTTGGGAAGAATGATAGAAAACTCATAATTAGCATTGGGGTTTAATTATTTAACATTTATTGATATTATTAGGCTAATTATGTCTAGATACAATTGAATTGGAGGCGAATTCTAATGGGAAAGCGGCAATTGAGGCTTGAGTTGGTCGTGGAATTCAAGGTAAGTGTTTGGCTTAACCTTAGATTGAGGGAATAAGTATGGTGTCTTATTTGCTGCGTGTTAGTATAATGTGCAACATATAGGTGTGGTGACGAGTATCTACACGTTGGTGTCACGACTCGATTTACCTTCTGAAGGTGTCGTGACGGCACCTAGTCTCTACGACTAGGTAAGCCTACTATAACGGGGGAAAATCGAAATAAAATGCAAGCAACAAAGGGGATAAGGGAAGTGACATAAATAACGTACTGACCGCTCGGCTCATACAAAATATAACTTCCCAAAACCGGGAATATCACAGACAATCACAAGCTTCTAACACTACTGTAGCTCTAACAAAAACTGGAAAAGTACATAAGAACGTCTCTACAAGATAGAATAGAAGGAGACTCGGGGGATTCTGTGGACGCGGCAGAAATACCTTGCAGTCTCCTAGAATCAGAAGCAGCGACTAACCACGAGGCTGATAGCTCGTACCTGGATCTGCACACGAAAAACATGTGCAGGAAGGACATGAGTACACCACATTTGGTACCCAGTAAGTGTCAAGCCTAACCCCGGTCAAGTAGTGACGAGGTCAGGTTAAGGCTCTACTGGATTTCTAAATAAGTCAGTTTAAAACAGTACAAAATATAGGTAATGTCTACAGTAAACAGTTTAAGAAAAACAATATAAGTTTTACAGTAAAGAAAATCCTCGGCTCAACACAATATATCACAAAGTGAAATCTCCCGGGATACCGTCCCGTAGTTCCAAATGATTATGCAGTACAGGGGGGATCTCCCGGAATATGTCCGTAGTCCCAAAATAAATATGCAGTACATGGGGGTCTCCCGGAATACGTCCGTAGTCCCAAAGTAAATATGCAGTACAAGAGAATCTCCCGGAATACGTCCATAGTCCCAAAGTAAATATGCAGTACAGTGGGATCTCCCGGAATACGTCTGTAGTCCCAAAGTAAATATGCAGTACAGGGGGATCTCCCGGAATACGTCCGTAGTCCCAATTTAAATATGCTATGCAGGATGAATGACAAGCATAACACCGAAATTACACAGTTTATACTAATCAAAGATAAGGCAGATAAGGGCTTAACTAGGCATGGTGCACAGAAAATCAAGTAGGCAATTAGGCATGTAAGCATGCTTTCCCAATCTAAGCTAAACAATATATCATATGAGAGCAAGTTCATAGAAGAGGAAACGATTTATGTTTTAGTGAGGAAAAAAAAAGATTTTTGAAATAATGGCCCGTGTAAGTACTCGTCACCTCACGTACACGGTTCCCATACAATATTTAACATCAAATATCCTAAGGGGGAAGTCCCCAACAAAAAATTAGGCAAGCGACTTACCTCGACTGCTTAATTCAACCCGGAATCACGTTCTTGCCACGAGTACCCGACTTCAAATGGCCCAAATCTATTCAATTCAATTGCATAATGTAAATATAACTTTAAGAAAGTAATCGAACTAATAAATTCGAAGCTAATACGCGAATTTAGAAAAATTACCAAAAAAGTCCCCCGGGCCCACGTCTCGAAATCGGATAAGACTTACAAATTCCGGACACCCGTTCACTCACGAGTCTAACCATACAAAAATCACTCGAATCGAATACCTCTCTCAAAACTCAAAAACTCGTTTTAAGAATTTTATCCAAATTTTCCCAATTTTCACCCCAAATTCGAAATTAAAGGATGAATTTAAGCATAGATTCGTGGAAACTAGTCAAAACCGAGTAGGAATTACTTACCCAATTTGCCCAGGTGAAAATCTCTTCAAAAATCGCACTTTCCCGAGCTCCCAAGATCAAAATATGAAATATGGCTCAAACCCTCGATTTGGGTATTTAAGATTCTGCCGAGGCATTAATCTTCACTGCAATCGCGAACACCCAGTCGCGATCGCGAATAGCAACTCACACGCGCCCTCAGAACACACTACGCGATCGCGGAAATTCGTTCACGAATGCAGGGCTTTACTTCCCTGACCTACGCGAATGCGGGGCTTTACTTCCCTGACCTACGCGATTGCAGTTTCCTTCACGCGATCGCATAGAGAAACACTCGATTTTCCACTGCTGCCCTATTCTTCAATGCGAACGCGACATAGCCCATGCGAACGCAGTGGTCAAGCTGCCTACCCTACGCGATCGCGTCCCTTTTCTTCCGATTGCGATGCATGAATTTCAGACGGGCCAAAAATTGTCCTACGCGATCGCGGACTACCTCATGAGTTTAAGACGCGATCACAATTTCTAGTAGAAATGCAAGATAAAATTGTGTACATCATATCCAATGTAATATAGGAATTTAATAGTTAAGACTCTTAGTATTGAACGTGTTATATTTTTAAAAGTATGGTTCCCGACCTACTATTTATTGCAATATTAGTATATCTTACCACCTACACTACTCTTTTAATTTAACAAGGATGTGGAGGGATGCTTTACTTCATTTATATATCAATCTTTTTAAATAATATTCACAAAAAAAGAAAAAAGAAAAAAGAAAAAAACATGCACAATTTCACCTTCAATTATATATATGGGTGACTCCAAGTAAGCAAGCTTAGCTCATGCATTGTACTGGGAGTACGTTTTAAACATTTGATACTGAAAAGTCTAATTTGATTCAGCAGTACACCATAATGCATGAACCACGAAATATTATTATTTGATCAAATAGCCATTACTACAATTTGTAATTAAATGAAGCAAACCATCCTAATGTCATTATTGGTTAATTAACTAAGAATAAGTACAGCTTCAACAGTTATTTTCAGAACTAACGAAAAACCCTTCAGATGCCATTATTTAGTAATTGGACAATTCATCATATATATCTATTCAATTTACTTCATTCATTATAGGCATTAATCAATAATTACCCCGTAGATCAGTTATACAAAAAACTGTAATGTATTAAATTCATAACTCTTCACCTTCCTATCCCCATAAATATTCCTATAGCTCTTCTTCATATACAGTAGTATATAATAGCTCCCACAAGTCCTTTTTCCTACATTCATCACACGAATATATCCCACTCCATACTTATAACAAAATGAAGAGTCTCACGATCTTTAAAGTTGTACTACTAGTTACCCTATTTTCATGGATGAATATTGTTCAAGCTCGACCTTTAACCACAAAATCTAGTACTAGTACGCTTTTGGCACGTCTAAAGTTAGAAGATGAAGAAGGTTCGTCGCAGTGTTGGGATTCATTATTAGAGCTCCAAGCATGCACCGGGGAGATCGTGCTTTTCTTCATTAATGGTGAAACTTACCTTGGTCCCGACTGTTGTGGTGCCATACGAACTATTGAACGCCATTGTTGGCCGTCCATGCTTGGCTCCATTGGTTTCAGTTCTGAAGAAGGGGATATTTTGCATGGATATTGTGATGCTAGTGAGTCTTTTTCAACACCAGAGATACCATCTCCTTTCGCTCCATAGTTTAAAGTGTTTTTTTATTATCTATTACGAGTATTATGAAAGATTACTATATAAAGCTTTGATCGATATGCTTGATGCTTGAGGTTATTCCACTTTTTTTCTTTTTCTTGTCATGTTAATTACTTTTTTTAATTACGAAATTAAAGCTATAATAGTAGGTTATGACCATTATATTAGCTTACTTGATCGTCATAAACTCTTATATGAATTTTCCTGCTTGTATAATTGATGCAAACTGGTGGAATTTTACATTGAGTTTCAATAAGATCGCTCATTAATAAATTCGATAAATATATATATAAAAGCAAAATGGAGTGGGATTGACGAGAGGAAATGAGTGCTTCGCGATATACTAACAAGTTTGCTTTCTTCGTTATTTTTCACATAATGAGCAGAAACGAATATAATAAAAGTTTAATTTGAAAAAGAATATAAACTTCCATTTACTAGTTTTTATTAAATTAAAAAGATGTTTTAGCGAAGAGGATTAAAGACTTTTAATTTAACATATTATAATTTTGTAATTACTTATAGTTTTTATGTAATATTTTTATAATATTAATTTTATATTTTAGTATTGGTGTATAATTTTATAAATTAATTTTTGTATATAAAATTGTAAGTTAATTTTATCATAAGTTATAATTGTATAAAAATATATAATCATCAAAAAATTAAAAAGTGCAAAACTAAAATATAATATGTTGTTAATAAATAATACAATGTTCATTGATTATCATAAAAATAAATATCTAATACAATAGCGACTGACATAGATTAAAATTATAAATACATTAAATAACATAATGAGATGAGAAAATTACAACAATAATCTCGTATTCTGGAAGGCGGCTTCCAGATCCACCAACATCATTAAAATATTGAGGCAGAGGATTGTTGTGGTTGTAACTGTTGAAATTGTTGACTTCTTTTATCCATATTATATCCCGTCATATGGGATAAATATGTAAAAAATAAAAAAAGAATTTATTTTATAAAAAAAATAACATAATATAGAAAAAAGAGAAAATGGTGCAGGGTTGGAGAGGCCCTTAGGTGGAGATTTTCAAATAAGAAAATAAAACTTGTATGGAATCCCATTTAATGAAAATCTTGTTTTTTTTTAAATTTAATTTTGACTCTTATATGTAAATCTTCAATTCAATTTTGTTATGGATCTTTAATTGTTTAATCTCCAGCTAAATAGTTTCCTTCGTCCAGAGAAATATGAAAAAAGAAGAAGAAAAGTAGGAATTTATTAAGATAATTAAAATACTATAATTATGGCAAAAAAAAAAGAGAGAGAAGACAAATCAATCGAAACATTCATGGATAGAAAAACATCTATAGGAATTACTTTAACAAAAAGGAAGACGAAATAAATAAAGCTATATAGACGGTTAAAAAAGGAAAAGAGTAAATTGCTCTTCCACACAATGAATTTAATATATAGAACTGTTTTTCCTTTTATTCATAAAAAAAACAGAAGTATTAATATAAGAGCGAAAGGACAAACAACAAATATATTGAAAGGAAGATTGATTATATTAAAAGAAGAATAAAGGAAGATTGAAAGTAATGATTTCAAAATAATAATAAATATATTTATATTGAATAGTAGGTCAAATCTTCTGTCTACATCGATATATATAAAATATGACAATAATTTAAAATGTGATGAAATCAAGTGGCAAGCTAATAAAAAGTCACATAGCAATTTTAGGACAAAACTACTAATTAAGACTTTGAAAAGGAAACATGATTAATAAGAAGTAACTGAATGAAGTTATCTAAAGTATTGTGATGGCCGATAGGTCATCTAGAGTTTTAGAATCTAATTATGTGTTTTGAAGCCTCGCATAGCTTCATTAAGCCTTCCTCCATTTGCGTGCGCAGTCCGGATATTTTCCCGGAAGGCTTTTATGATAAAAACTGATAAAAATATTAATTTTGCCTCAAAAATCCATTTGAGTTGACTTCGGTCAACGTTTTGAGCAAACTGACCCAAATCCATGTTTTGACAATCCCAGTGGGCTCGTATCGTGATTTGGGACTTAGGCGTACGCCCGAAATCGAATTCGGAGGTCCTAGCTCGAGTTATTGATATTTGTCGAAAATTGAAAGTTTAAAGGTTTAATGATTTTAAACAATCGACAAATATTTGACTTTGTTGATACTCGGTCTGTATTTTGGTTCCGAAACCCGGTATAGATTCATTACTATATTTATGATTTGTCTGTCAAATTTGGTGAGAAACGGAGTTGGTTTGATGTGATTCGGACGTTCGGTATTTAAAATAGAAGTTTTAAAGTTTTCTTGAAAATTTCATTTGATTTGGTGTCTGGTTCGTAGTTCTAGGTATTATTTCAGTGTTTTGATCGTGCAAGCGAGTTCGTATCATGGTTTTGGACTTGTGTGCACATTTGATTTGGACACCCGAGGGCTCGGGTGAGTTTCAGATAGGCTACAAATGGTTTAAACTTAGAAAAATCTGATTTTTCTATCTTCTGCTAGTTGCTGCTGTCATGTGCTTCGCGATGGCAAAGATTCTCCCGCGAACGCGAAGGGGAGTTTGGTACAAGGGAGATTTCCTTCATAGCGAACGCGGTAGCTGGATTGCGAACGCGGATGGGGGCCCTACCTTTCGTGAATGCGACCAGCTTCCCGTGAACGCATAGGCTTGGACCTGGAAAGGGGGGGGGGGTCATTGTTCTTCTACGCAAACGCGAGCACTGGTTCGCGAATGCGGAGGCCAGGGGGAGCATTCTTCGCGAACGCGTAGGAGGACTCGCGGACACAGAGGCCTGAGGGGAGCAGCCTTCGCGAATGCGTGGGTTCACTCGTGAACGGATAGGTCTTTGGGCCGCAGTCATTCGCGATAAGACCTGACGCCCAGTGATTGTTCAAAAACTGGATTTTTCCTATTTTTCAAAACCCTTCCATTAGAGCTCGGCCTAGGAGCGATTTTAAAGAGAAAACTCAACATCAATTCATAGGTTTGTACACTTTTACTCATTTTCTTCCATTTCTAACATCATTCGTTAATTCCTAGCCCTAATCTTTATTCTTCCATGGTAGAAATCTAGGGATATAGGAAGAATTGGGGGGGTTTTGCAAATTAGGGATTTAGACCTCAATTTGAGGTCGGATTCCGAAACTAATTACATAATCGGGCTCGGAGGTGAATGGGTAAACGAATTTTGGTCCGAAGCTCGGGTTTTGACTAAGCGGGCCCGGGGTCGATTTTTGACTTTTTGGGGAAAAATCTGGAAATTCTAAATTTATTCCTTATAATTTATTTCTTTAGCAATATTTGATATTATTGAGTCAATCGTGGTTACATGCGAGTGGTTTGGAGGCGGATTCTAGGGGAAAGGCACCTGTAGAGCTCTGAGTTGACTGCGGAGTGAGGTAAGTGTTGAGTTTAACTTGAGAAAATTAGGAACCCTTAAACTATGTGCTACGTAAATTTCATGTATTGCGACGTATATGCGAGGTGACGAATGATTATACGCCGTCGAATTACTTGTTTTCCTGATTTTTCATTTTCCCTTAATTATCTCCTTCCCTACTTTAGCTGTTATATGCTCTAAATACTTTCCATGCTTTAATTGCTACATGTTAATCATTGTTTCTCCTGTTAAAAATGTTAAACCTCTTCATGCTTTCGTGACTTGTTGCTATTTGCCTTAATTGGCGTACTTGCACTTTCTAATTGTCATTTACTGGATTGATCTTGATGTGTAGTATTACCAATGTGAATTCCCATGTTGTACAAAGTTTCCTTTTTGGTTCCGCTTGGTATTTATTGATCGTAAAGGTTCTTGTGATTTGAAGTATGTGCACATTGAGTAATTGTTACTGATATGGTGGGATCGGGTTGCACGCCGCAACATGTGAAATAAGGGTGGATTGATATTGTAGAATAGGGGTGAATTCGTACTAATACGAGGGGATCGGGTTGCACGCCGCAACATATGAAATAAGGGTGGATTGATACGGTGAAATACAAGTGAATTATGACACTAATATTGTTATATGGTGGGATCAGNGGTTGTTGCAGAGCGCAAACCGATCACACCGTACAACACAGAATCCTCCCTTATTTCACCGTAACAACATCGATAATAATATATATATATATATATATATTATTGTCGATGTTGTTACGGTGAAATAAGGGAGGATTCTGTGTTGTACGGTGTGATCGGTTTGCGCTCTGCAACAACCTATGTGTTTCTATTTCCTTGAGCTGTATTTGTTTTCGGTATTTTCATTGGAAACTCTAAGGATTGGTAATTCTGAACGTCACTGGCTTGTTTATTGAGGTTGTAGGTATTATTTTCAGCTGAGTGTCTTATTTCGTTCCGTATTTCCTTTTCTGTCTTTATTATATAATGCATACAGGTTGTAGTATGAGTGACTTGCTTATCCTCGTCATTACTTCGTTGAGGTTAGGCTCGGCACTTACAGAGTATATAGGGTCGGTTGTACTCCTACTACACTCTGCACTTCTTGTGCAGATTTTGGAGCCGGTCCCAACAGCAGTTATTAGTGCACTTGGATTGGACAACTTTTAGAGACTTAAGGTACAACTACTCAATGCCCGCAACTCTTGGAGTCCCCTTCCCTTTTTATTTAGTTGTGTACTTTCCTTTCAGACAACTTTATGTTATTTCAGACCCTTATTTGTACCACTCTAGTAGCTTGTGCACTTGCGACATCGGCTCCAGGGTTGTATTAGACGTTTGACTGTTTTAGCTTCTGCATTTTTACTTTGGATTATTGCAGTTATTTCAGTTCTTTCTCATTAATTAATTTAAACTGTTAAAAGTAGAAAAATTATTCTAACGCAGGCTTGCCTAGCAAATGAAATGTTAGGCTCCATCACGGTCCCAAAGGTGGAAATTCTGGATCGTGAGAAGTATAATTTATAAAAGTAATTGAATGAAATTATAAATATTAAATAGTTTAAGTAATCTAAATAAGATATTAAAACTATATAGAGAGATAAGAATATTTGAATTGAGAATTTGTTTTGAAAGATAAAAGTATATTACTTTTAAATTTTGCCTCTAATTTCTAAGACCTAAAATAAAGATAGTTATAAAATTAATTACATACATAAAAGTAGATAACGAAAATTTAAAATAAAATTAAAACTCAATATTCTATATTGAAAATAAAGGAGAATAAATCTACGCTTGAAATAACGACATATGTGTTCAGCTATATGTTTAAGATTTATATTTTTTTTTGTTATATGTGATAATAATAATAATAATAATAATAATAATAATAATAATAATAATAATAATAATACTTTATATTCTTCTGTCTATTTATTCTGTTAAACAAAATCAAACAAAAACTTATTCAAGCTTTTGAATTGAAAAAGAAAACTCCAAGGACGAAAAAATGCCTTGAAATTTTGATAAAATATAAAGTATGAGCATATGCACTTCTATTTTTTATTTATTTTTAAATTAAATACTAGATGAAATAATATCAAATTTATATAAGAAAAAATATAGAAAGAGGGGGTGGAGGCAGTGTGAGAAAATTTATACTTTAACTAATGTAAAAAATAAAATAAAGATAATAAATAAATAAAACTAAAAAATATATTTGATAAGTTTAAACATTAATCTGAACTATAAAATAAAAGAACACAAGAATAAACCTATATGAAAATTTTTATTACAAGAAAAAGAAAACAAAAGTCATTTTTATAATGAGAGTAACGGAAGATATCAACAATTTTAAATTATGAGTAACTTAATAACATGGACAAGAAACACAAAAAAAGGAGAAAAAAATGTGTAAATACAAAATTTCAGTGTTGAGATACATAAAAGGATAAAACTTATTTGATATTTGAGATGAGAAAGTTTTTGAAATAATTTATATGGTCATACTATATAGATAAAATCGTGTAACTGAAAATAATATAATGGATAAAACTAAAACAAAAAATATAGACAATTGCCATAATTCTAAGAAACAACTAAAAAGAAGTTAAAAGGAAGGAGAAGGATACTAAAATAATAATTATTACAGTTATTAGTAGATTTATGACATATAACAAACAAACTTTTCTGATTAAACTTTGAACTAATTCGCTTTTTCTATCATGAACTTTGAACTAATTCAATACCACGCATTTAGAAAAATAATATAAATATTTATATAACATGCTAAAAAATTAAAATATTATAGAACAAAAACTAATGTATAAAGAGATAAATAAAGATAATAGGATTTTCTCCATACTTAATTTATTTGAAAAATAATATTCAAAAATATTATTGATGAATTTGAACAGCGAGAGAATTCTGAGAAATAGTCATACAAGATAAAATCACGTTAAATTTTATGAGTAATACAAAACTATATCCATTTTATTATATTAGTGTGGTAAGTTACTAAAAATTTCATGTCATAATATGATAATACTAAGTAATGGATAATACAATTAGGATAAGCAAGGAGCAAAAAAGAAATATAAATTTTAGAAAAAATATAGAAATATAAGACTTATAAGTAAAACTACGATGAGAAAATTCATACATATAATCATAACTGAAATTATAATAAATAAAGAGTCATAAATGACAAATATTAAAGAAAGAAAGAATTCCAAACCATAACGTAAAATGTATATATTAATTAATTTTTGCATATAGGAAATTCTAGTTATTAAATAGAAGAATATAACTCATAATTCCATATTGAAAAAGAAAATAATATTAGAATATATAAGCATAAGATAAGATATTATATTTATAACACAAAATAACAATTATTAAAAAAAACTTATCTTTTTATATTTTTGATGAATTAAAAATAATTTAACAAAAAAATAAAAGATATTACATAATTTCAACTACAAGTAGAATGCAAAATGATAAAGCTAATCAAATATTACACTAGAAACGAATGTATAAAAAGAGAGGAATAAAGATAACATTAGAATATTTAAAATTTATATTAAGTAGTAAGAATAAGAGGTAAGTAAATAATACAAAAAACATATTGATAAAATTTAGACAATTAAAGAAGTAAGAAAATATATATCTATGTTATATTATGGAAAATAGTGAAAAAATATTAAGCTAATTGACAAGTTAATAAAAAGCCACAATAGAAAAATATTTAGTATTAAATACTTGCTAATTTAATAAATAACGAAATAAGAAATAAATAATTTATTTAATTACTATATGATGTGTATCCTTTAATTATATAATTTATTTATTTTATTTTATATTTTTGTACAATATATTGAAAATAAAATAGCAACTAAAATTTATTAAGATAATATGATATACCAAATCATAATTTCATAATATTTTTTAAGTTGTCCGGCTATAACACTAGTAACTACCTGAAAGATAAAAAGTGAAAGAATAGGTAATTTCTGATCTCCAAAAACAAAAATGAGAATTTACACAACAATTACTCGATTTCATTGATCTTCAATCGGGAATTCACATTTTCTACAATTTGACTAATTTTCACTTCTGTTACAACATTCAAAGAAGACACATTGGGACCAGAAGAAAGCTGAGATTTACAGTAATGCCCCTAGAAATCATTATCTCCGCGACTGCCATCATAGCTACGCCGGACACTGTAATTACTCCTCCAAATCCGGCGATACTGCAGTCTCCGTTGCTTCCTCATAATTCTGGAAGATCCTCCAATGCTCGCCGCCGGCAATGACGCTTTCCTCGGCGTCGCAGCTGCAGAATTCGAAGCGAAGTGCTCCCCCATCTCCGGAGCAAAAAACCCTTTTCCCATATGGCTAAGAGTGTCCTCATACATATTAAACCCGGTCAGAAGAATCCCATCTAACCCATGAACAACAAATTTCGACCCGAGATAAAGATCCGGATCCGAAACCCGAACCCCATCAACTGTAACAAAAACGTTGTCGCTCTTGCTCTTCCCCACCAGGATACTGTAATGGGGCAAAAGGGTCTCGAGATACGGAGAAGTAAGGTTGCGGAGTTGGGTAATGGTGAGTCGGTGAGAAGGGATGACGTGGCACAGGAGTGCGGCCACGTAAGCATCGGCGTCGGAGGCCATATCGAGGGTGTAGAGAAAATGGTCTTTTGGAGCGAAGATAGTGAACGCCGATGAAGTATCGGCGACTGTGGAGAGCATTTGGAATTGGACGTTGGAGGTGTCTATGGCGTTGCTGAAGAGAGGGTAGCCGCGGTACCTTAAGGCTGCTAGGAGAGTGTCCAGTTCTTGCGGGGTAATGGTATTGTTTTTGTAGGTGGTCCATGTGGTTGGTTTTGTGGAGTTACCGGCGGTGGCAGTAGTATTTGTAGCGGGTAAATTAGAGTTGACGCCGGTAGTGGAGGTGTTAGCGTTAGTGGTGGATATTGAGGAGTTGACGGCGGTAGCGGTGGCGGCAGTGTTAGTGTTAGTGGCGGGTATTGTGGAGTTGATGGCGGTGGCAGTGGCAGTGACTTCGGTGGTGGGGCTAATGAAGTTGGCGGCGGCGTTGGTGGTGGAGATGATGAAGAGGATGAGGAACAGAGTGAGGAGCGATCTAGCCATAGAGAACGGTTTTTCGTTTGGCGGTTTTTTCTGTTTTCGAAGCAGTTGAAAACTTGAAATTGGAATGAGGGGAGTTGTAAGATGTGGAGCGTATATATGTACACAATTTCTTCGGTGGATCGTGGCCGTTGGATTAGTATAACAGTGTGGAAGTATTGATTTTCTTTTTCTTTCTTAAATTCGAAATTTTAATTATGTTGAAAATAAAATAGAAGTTTTTGATAAACGTATTATTTATAATCAAAGTTATAAATTATCCAACTAAGCAAAATATGAAGCAGGCTGAAACTCTACTATAATAACAGCTCAATTCCATTTTGTGGTCAATTACTCAATTATATGAATCTTCTTTATTTATATTTTTCATTCAAATCTGTCGCAATTTAATAGTAAAAAAAGCTAATATCATAAAATCTACAATTCATATTTCTAAACTATAACGCAAACTCTATTAGATCTGCCGCCATATCAAGATTATGTACCAGCAATGGCGAAGCCAAAAAATTCAATAAGAGTATTCAAATTTTGAACACCCTTTGTCAGTGGGCTATACAAATGTGTTCAAAGTCTATTTTTAATCAATAATAAATAATATTTTACTTTATATATAGTATAATTTTTTAGGAAAGGATGATCAACCTAACATAGCTTCGCCCCTAACTGAGGGTAAAAAAGGAAGAAAAAAAATAGTTTACATAACTATAACGCAAAGTATATTTGGAAATGGATTTGGTACTGAAATTCAATTCTCAAGTCCATAGCCCAAATTCCATGTGCATCATTGACTAGATTCACAGTTCAAAGAATACAAATGAAAAGTACTCAAATTACACGGATTTCAGCAATGTATGGAGGTACTTTTGTTTATCTCAGATATATAGTTAACATAAGAATAATGAAAATTCAATTAAGCAGTATGTTTATCATGAAAATGGTGTTAACAATTATATTTGATTTGTGATTTTAAAAGTATGTGATTTATTCCAATACTAGTTAATAATCAAGAAATGATAAGTGTAAGTAAGAAGAATGTGATAACCAAACTAGTTTTGCTAAAGGAACGAGGGCCTCGAGGTTAATGGTTTCATGGCCTCGAAGTCAGTTTAGTAACAATAAAGCATGAACAATGAATGAAAAACAATGAAATTGAAGAATAAACTTGAGCACAACAAACGAGAAAAGCAGAGTAAAATATTCTTATAGCAGTGAATGATATATCCTTACAAAATAATTGGGGTCCCCTTTATATAGGAGGGGAAAACCCTAATATGGTATACGTCTAATTATGACAATGAATTCTATTGGTACAACTGTATAACGGCCTAGTACAGATCTGTACTATTTTTCACAAATCTTATCTGTCCTAACCACATGTCCTTGGAAATTTTCCGCTTTTCCTTGACTGTCATCGATTTCGTACTGCCTCGAGGTAGGCCGTGACGGCCCTTCGATATGCTTTCTCGAAGTGCACATTCTGAGATCGGACTTGAACTTCATCTCGGACATGAGCTCGGGTTCGAAACATAGCATAGACTTCGAAATCGGACTCCTCCGATTTCAGCCGTATACAGATAGTCCCCGTGTTTCTTAGAATGAAATGATGAGAAATGATTTGAATTTATGAGGTCTTGGATGATGATATCATTCCTGTGACGTAGGCGTTGAAACGACCGAAACGTCACGTCGGTTCTTTTCCTCAGAAACATTGAGTGCTCGCTAGAGCCGGTCGGCCACCAAATCAATGAACAGTCGTCGTTTTCCCCTATATATATCCGCTTCCGTTTCTTATTATGAACCTTTTCACTATGCAATATTTATTCTTCTCTATAAGCTTTCTTTTCACCACCGGTTCCTCCGCCGTATTAGCTAAAAAACTCGCCGGTTTATTAAACTCTTCCTTCTTTTTCTAAAGAAACTATGGCCAAAATTTCCAAATCCATTCCTCCGAAAGAAGGAACCTCCACTTCTGCTTCCCGTCCGGCCGGTGGTAAACCGCCAGCACTCAATGAGATTGTGCCGAGTAATTTTTCTTTGAAGAAAGAATTTACAATAGAGAAACCTCCCGATGTTCCCGGGTGTCGGGAACACGCATCGAGATATATACGACATCGAGGAAGGAGGTTGTTCTGCAAATACCTTCTCAAGAAGAGGATATTACGACCCATGTAGAGGATTTTTGAGTGTATATACATACCCCTTTACACTGGGTCCCCTCGACCCACTAGTGCTCGAATTTTGCCAAAAGTATCAAGTTACACTGGGCCAAATTCATTCGTCCTTCTGGCGTATCATATTAATGATGAGGTTCTTCGCCGAAAAGGCAGAGATCGAGTTCACCCTCAGCCAACTCATCCGATTGAATCGACCTCAACATTTTCGAGGTTTAATCAAGCTTCAACGCCGATCCGCAAAGTCCTTCTTCGCCAGTAACGACGAAGTCAGGGATCGAGGTTGGATGAGCCGGTTCATCCGAGTGAGGACCATCGGCATTGTTCCTAAGGAGTTCTTGCCGTTCCTCGAGAAATGAAACTTCAAACGTGAGTAAAATATCTTGCTTTATTTCTTTTCCATAATTTTCGCTGAACTTCGCATAATTGTTCCTCTTTTACTTCCACAGCGGTTCTATGGATGCCTAATGTGGTCCTCGATCTAGCGGATTGGGCTCACAAACTAGCTGCCACTTCATCTTACGACAAACGCAAGTGGAAGGATTTGTCGAAGGGCAAGTGGGAACCGAAACACCACGGTACGTGTTATAATATTTCCTTCCTAAAAAAGAAGAATCCCTTTCTTCATGTGGCCTAACTCCACTATCGCAGGCATCGGTTATTTCTCTGAGATGAGGCCGCCCCCTCTAGGGGAGGAAGAGGGATCCTCAGTTCCGAAGCCAAAGAAGAATAATAAGAGGAAAAGATCCTCGAAGAACGAGGACACCCGAAGCAAAGTAAAACCAGCTCGGATATGCAAGAAGAATGTTGTTATCAACGAGGATTCTGACTTTGTCCGCCGGTACATGAGTGATGATGAATACAAGATTGAGGGTTCGATGTTGGTGACCCATACCAGAAAGTCTTCCGAGGCTGCTGAGCCCACTGGAACCGAGGCCCCTTTCCTCGAAGGAGGAGTTCCAAAAGAGAAAAGGGACGAAGGCCCTTCATCACCTGATTTGGCGACTGCTTCTCAGACTTCGGGAAATACTCCGAAGGGAGCGAGCTTCAAAGCACCTCTGCCCGGTCAGAGCGCCTCGGGTGATCTCCCTGAGGCAACAACAATAGGTCATTCACCGTCATTTCCATCTTTCTCCTAAGATACCGTAAGGGATGCTCGGAACCTAAGGACGCCCGAGTTAGGCAGAGTCCCAAGTGAAAACGACCCTTCCAGGGTTGCTTTACTGGGGTTGATGAGGCCAAACCAGCGGATGCAAACTCGACCTTCGAGGAGGCTCGACGTCTTTACTCAATTGTAATTTTTCAATAGCACTATGATTTTTCCAACTTCATAATTTCTTCTTTTGTTTAATCGAACTTTCCTTTATGCAGGCCTTCGACAAATTTAAGACTGAGCTGAGTCGTTGTGAGGCCGAACTGCGTATGTCCTCGAACGAGGAGAAATTCCTCAGGCTCCTATGTGACAAAAAGTAAAGGGAATTGAGGCATCTTCGATCAGAGTTGACCAGAGCTCGGGAATACGAGGACGAGCTAGAGAAGCAAGTAACATTAGTCTTGAAAAAATATGGACTCCCTATCCCACCTTCGGAGGCTAACACTTCGATGTCTCAGTTGCAGCAAAAGGTAGAGATGCTGGAACGCCTTCGGGGTGAAGTCAACCAGGTCAACTCCCAGTGCAATGAATGGAAGGCACAAATGGATATCCTTGCTGCGGCCAAAAAAGATGCATTGGCAAAAGTATCCTCCCTCGAGATTCAACTCCGGAACGCTCAAGAGAGCAATTCGGTTCAGGCGAGAAGGATAACCGATCTTGAAGGCCAAAGATGATGTCGATGAAGCCTGGGCCAAATCCAAAGAAATACAAGCCACAACCGACAAGACGGTAGCCATCTATTTGAAAGATGCTACTGATACTCAGATGGAGTTGAGGGGGGGCCTCCGACCGGGAGAAGAGAAGCAGCGACTATGTCCGATGCCGATCCCGGATGGAAACCCTCGAGGAGATCCATGCTAAAGTCTTCGATCTCTCCGAGGAGATAGAGCAGGCTAAGGCAGATGAGGTTGATGCCAAGTTGGTCCTTTCCTCCGATGACGAAGCTGATGTTGAGGATAATGAAGATGAGGCTGACGAGGAGGCTTCCGGGGAAGAGGATGGTCCCGAGGGGGTTGATGAAGACAAAGTCCCTATGGGAGCTGCCTCCAAGCAGGCGACCCCGACGATAGACTAGGCTTTCTTTGATTTTCTTGTAAGGGCTCCCTGTGGGAGTATTGTAAATGTACTTTTGTACCATTATCTGATATATAAAGAAATCTTTTGTTTCATCTTTGTGCTTCCGTCTTGCTTTTGCCTTTGGAATGAGATTTGGTTTTGTTGACGATCAGTTCGATGTATTGGACTTAGAATATAAAAACCTTAGGTTTTGTGTTCGATGAACGATCGATAATAGGTGACCACTTAGGGTCTGGTCTTCGAGCTAAGCTTTAGCTCGAGATTTTTGAGTCTGAACTGCGTAAGGTCTCAGCACGGTGAGCTTCGTCCTTGAGTTTTTTAATTATCGGCCCTTAGGCTTTAAAGCATCGGCCCTTAGGCACTTTTAAGTTGTCCCTTAGGCTCTTTGGGTTGTCCCTTAGGCTCTTACAAATCGACCTGTAGGCACTTTTCGGTTGCCCCTTAGGCTCTTTTAAGTTGGCCCTTAGGCTCTTTAGGTTGGCCCTTAGGCTCTTACAAATCAGTCCTTAAGATCTTTTTAGGTTGGGTCAATTCGACCTCAAAATGGCTATAATTTTCCCCCTTTCTGGCTAAAGACTTGTAAAAATTTTGTTATGCCTTGGCATGTTTTTATATTCGTTTGACTTTTCGATGGTTCGATTTATTGGAACCTCGATTGCAAGTCGATGTGTGACGATAGTTGAATACCTCGTGAGGTTTTCTCAAAGGCTGATTTTTTCGAAGCCTTCACATTATTCGGGGCTGATCTTATCGAAGCCCCTTTGATTTTGCCTAGGGTAGCATGATTTAACCGGTTTTTTAAAGTATTTGAAGGCCTTTAGTTTTATGGCGGAAGTCGTACGTCTTCGGGCTGCATTATTTCGGTTGTAGCCTTTTCATATGGCCGTAGACTTTAGTCCCCGAGTGAGATGGCCTTGGCCTGAATATCGAGGGGATACCTTTTTTAAGGTCTTATAAGTGTGTGTATGCCTCATTGAGGTCTTGTAAGTTCGAGTATGCCTCATTGAGGTCTTATAAGTTCGATTTTGACTCATTGAGGTCTTATAAGTTTCAGTTTGCCTCATTGAGGTCTTATAAGCTCGAGTTTTTGATGGCTCGACATGTTGACTGTCGATGACAGTCCCTGAGTATTCGAGTATTTTTGGCCCTTGAGCCGTTAAATGTGAAAATAGTAGACTTCTTCGAGGCACAAACGTGTTTTGATATAATAAGAGTGCTTTTTTGAGTAATCGATACATGCGTACATGTTTTTTTCCCTCGGAGGCTCGATTATCCTATATAGACACGGTTTATTTGACTGTTTAGCCCATTACAACATTCTTTCTATCGAGGTCCTCCTTGGCATGACTTGTTTTCTTCGAAAATGTAACCTCCAAGGGTGATGCCCCCCAGTATTCGATGTTGATAGAAAATAAGCCTTGGATACTTATTGAGTTTTCCTTAGGTAGCATATAGGTGTTGCCTCGTTAAAAACCTTGCCGGTAAAACCCATTTGGGATAAAACCCGAACACCTGTAAGAAGTTAGTATGAAATATAAATGAAAAAGGGTGAATGTTATACCTCAACAATAATAGGGTTTTGAGCAACGATCCAATTGTTTGGTAGTTTCTCGCCTTCCATAGTGCTAAGCTTGTAGGATCCTTTGCCTATTACTCCGAGGACACGGTACGGTCCTTCCCAACTAGGGCCTAGCTTCCCTTCATTTGGGTTTCGAGTGTTGAGGGTGACCTTCCTTAGAACCAAGTCCCCAAATTCGAAGTATCGAAGGTTTGTTCTTCTATTGTAGTACCTTTCGATCTTTTGTTTTTGAGCGTCCATTCGAACTAACGCGGCCTCGCATTTTTCATCTAGTAGCTCGAGAGAGGTGTTCATGGCCTCGTTATTCGAATCCTCGGTGGCATGCTGAAATCTGACGCTCGATTCCCCGAACTCTACTGGGATCAGTGCCTCGGACCCATATACCAAAGAAAACGGGGTCTCCCCTATGCTTGACTTCGATGTTGTTCGATATGCCCATAGTACTTCAGGCAATACTTCTCTCCATTTCCCCTTTGCATCATCTAACCTCTTTTTCAAGTTTTAGATGATGGTTTTGTTTGTGGACTCAGCTTGACCATTTGCACTTGGGTGATAAGGCGTTGATAATATCCTTTTGATTTTATGGTCTTCGAGGAATTTTGTTACTTTGCTGCCGATGAACTGCTTCCATTATCGCATGTTATCTCGGAGGGAATCCCGAATCGACATATGATATGGTCCTATATGAAGTCGATGACTTATTTTTCTCTTATCTTCTCGAAGGCCTGCGCTTCTACCCATTTTGAGAAGTAGTCAGTCATAAATAAGATAAATCGAACTTTACCTGGCGCCGTTGGTAGGGGACCGACGATGTCCATCCCCCATTTCATGAATGGCCACGGGGATAGGACCGAGTGTAGTTGTTCACCGGGTTGATGTATCATCAGTGCAAATATTTGGAATTTATCACACCTTCGAGCAAATTCCTTGGTGCCTTTTTCCATGCTATCCCAGTAATATCCCGCTCTAATCACCTTGCGAACCAAGGAGTCGGCATCAGAGTGGTTGCCACAAGTGCCCTCGTGGATTTATCGTAGCACATAATCAGTGTCCCCTGGTCCCAAACATATTGCCAATGGTCCGTCGAAGGTCCTCCTATACAGTGTCGCATTCCGTCGAGTGAAAATTGGGTTGCTTTGGCTCGGAGGGCCCTCGATGCTTTTGGGTCTGCGGGGAGCTTCCCATGCTTCAAGTAGTCGACATACTTGTTCCTCCAATCCCATGTTAGGCTCGTTGAGTTGATTTCTGCATGACCTTCTTCGATCACCGACTTTGATAGTTGTACGATAGTCCCTGGGACTATGTCATCTTCTTCAATAGACGAACCCAAATTTGTGGGTGCATCGGCCTCGCTATTCTGTTCTCGAGGTATGTAGACCAGGGTCCACTCTTTTAAGTGACGCAATGTCACTTGAATCTTGTCTAGGTATCTTTGCATCCTATCTTCTCGGACCTCGAAGCTTCCATTTACTTGGTTAACTACCAAAATAGAGTCACATTTCTTCGATGACCTCTGCTCCTAGGCCTTTGGCTAGTTCAAGGTCTGCAATCATGGCCTCATACTCGGCCTCATTGTTAGTCAATTTTGAAGTTTTTATAAATTGTCTGATGACGCAGCCTGTAGGCGGTTTTAAAACTATACCGAGCTCGAATCCTTTCACATTTGAGGCACCGTCAAGGAAGAGTGTCCATACCCCCGATGATGTGCCCGTTTTTAACAAGAATTCTTTTTCTACTTCGGGCACGAGGGCATGTGTAAAATCGGCCACGAAGTCTGCTAGAATTTGAGACTTGATAGCCTTTCGAGGTTGATATTCGATATCATATCCTCCAAGTTCGATGGTCCATTTGGCCAGATAATTCGGGCTTATGAAAAATGTTTAGAAGTGGATATGTAGTTTATACACATATATGATGACATTGAAAATATGATTTCAATTTCCTAGATGCACTTATTAATGCAAGGGCTAGTTTTTCTAAATGCGGATACCTGGTTTCAGCATCTTCTAGGGTCCGACTCACATAATAGACAGAAAATTGCGTACCTTGCTCTTCACGGACCAACACTCCACTTACCGCTACCTCGAACACGACCAAATATAAATATATTGTTTCATCCTCCTTCGGAGTATGGAGCAAAGGTGGGCTCGAGAGATATCGTTTTAATTCTTCCAAGGCCTGTTGATATTCTGGAGTCCATTCGAAGTTGTTCTTCTTCTTGAGTGGGGAGAAGAAATGATGGCTCCGATCTGAAGACCTCGAGATGAATCAACCTAAGGCAGCTATCCGCCCGGTTAGCCGTTGCACAACTTTCACATTGTTTACTACGGTGATCTCTTCGATGGCTTTGATTTTGTCGGGGTTGATCTCGATCCCCCTGTTTGACACCATGAAGCCCAAAAATTTGCCCGAGCCAACTCCAAAAGCGCATTTCTCGGGGTTGAGCTTCATATTGTATCTTTTTAGGATATCGAACGTCGCCTGCAAATGAGTCAAATAGTCCTCTGCGTGCAGGGACTTAACTAGCATGTCATCAATGTAAACTTCCATAGATTTGCCTACTTGATGTTCGAATCTTATTAACTAGGCATTGATATGTTGCTCCCGCATTTTTTAGCCCGAAGGGCATTACATTATAGCAATATATACAATACTTTGTGATAAACAAAGTGTTTTCCTGGTCCTCTGGGTTCATTTGAATTTGATTGTACCTGGGATAGGCGTCGAGAAAAGTAAGGATCTCGTGGCCAGCCGTGGCATCGATCAATCGATCGATGTTGGGAAGTGGGAAAGAATCTTTAGGGCATGCTTTGTTCAAATCCTTATAGTCCACACACATTCTAAGTTTATTCCCTTTTTTTGGGACTACCACTACGTTAGCTAGCCATTCGAGGTATTTCACTTCCCTAATGGATCCTATTTTGAGAAGTTTAGTTACCTCATCTTTGATGAATGCATGCTTTACCTCGGATTGAGGTCTCCTTTTTTGCTTCACTGGTTTGAACCTAGGTTCGATACTTAGTTATCAATAAGAAATTGAATGAGTTTTTTCCTGAGTTCGGGGGTTAATCCCATTCCCAGGTATACCTTTCGTTCCGGAAGACGCTCGATCAATATGGACTGCTTGAGTTGTTCGACTGGGGAATTCGTTGCATCTAATTCCTCGGGGGAGGCGAAGGTTCGAGGCTTGAGGAAATCTTCTTCTTCGTCCTCGACCACTTGTTCATCGGGCTCCTGCCCCTCGGGCTCAACCGAGGGTATGGACTGCGATTGCTATTTGGCTACCTGTTTGTCTATTGACTTCTCCGAGGTAGATGGAGTCGACTCTGGTGCCAAGTCGTGCACCACGAACATCTCCTTAGCTGCATGCTGCTCTCCGTATACAGTTTTCATGCAATCCTTTGTAGGGAACTTCATCATTTGATGAAGAGTTGATGGAACTGCCCTCATACTATGGATCCACGGCCTTCCAAGTAGAGCATTATACCTCATGTCACCTTCGATGACATGAAACTTGGTGTTCTATATGGTTCCGGCCACGTTTACTGGGAGGATTATTTCTCCCTTTGTTGTTTCACTCGCCATGTTGAATCCATTCAGGACTCGAGAGGCAGGTATGATTTGGTCGAGTAGCCCAAGCTTCTCCACGACCTTCAGCTTGATTATATTGGCCGAACTACCTGGATCCACGAGAACACGTTTAACTTGAATTTTATTTAAAAGGATAGAAATTACCAGTGCATCATTATGAGGCTGAGATAAGGCCTCGATGTCTTCTTCGTTGAATGTAAGAGTGTCCTCGGGTATGTAGTACCGAGTCCGTTTTTCCCTTGTGATGGATACTTTTGTTCGTTTGAATATGGGTCCCTGTGGGACGTCGACTCCTTCGATGATCAGTTGAATGACGTGCTGGGGCTCTTCTGGTTCATTCTTCCTGTTTGCATCTCTCTCTCGAAAATGGTTCTTTACCGGTCGATTAGAAATTCTCGGAGGTGCCCCTCGTTGAATATTCGGGCTACCTCCTCTCGAAGATGTCTGCAGTCCTCGGTCCTGTGACCATGAGTACCATGATACTTGCACATTACGTTGGGGTTCCTTAGAAAAGGATCAGACTGTATGGGCTTGGGCCATCTCGTGTCTCTAATCTTACCGATGGCTGATACGATGTCTGAGGCATCGATGTTGGAGTTGTATTCTGATAATCGGCGTGCCTCCATCAGTCCCGAGTGTCTGTCAAAATCGACCTTGCTCATGAGTCCTGGGGAGCTTTGACCTCGATCCGTTCTTTCATTTCGAGGTATGTTATGCCTCGAAGTGTTTCTTCGGTCTTCAATGTATGGTTGGTACCTTCCTTTGTTTGGTCTCGGCTCTATTTATTCATTTCTCGATTTATTTGCTAGTAGCCTGTTCAGATAAATTGATCCCGAGGGGGCTCCCAACTAGTCATCCTCGACCCTAATTTTCGACTGGTACCTGTTGTGCATATCCGCCCAAACGGCGGGATACTCGATCAAGTTCTGCCTCAGCTGCCTCGAAGCTATTGAGCTTCGTTCATTTAGCCCCTGTGTGAAGGCCTGTACAACCCAATCATCGGAGACTGGCGGTAATTCCATACGTTCCAACTGGAAACGGGAAACGAACTCCCTCAACATCTCGTTCTCTTTTTGCTTGATTTTGAATACATCGGACTTCCTTGTTGCAACCTTTATGGCACCAGCATGTGCCTTTACAAATGAGTCTGCCAACATGGCAAACGAATCTATTGAGTTCGGTGGGAGGTTATGATACCACATCATGGACCCCTTGGACAGTGTTTTTACAAATTTCTTCAACAAAACAAACTCGATCTCGTCGTCTTTTAAGTCATTCTCCTTTATGCCACAAATGTATGTGGTAATGTGACCATTGGGATCTATGGTCCCATTGTATTTTAGAATGTTGGGCATCCAGAAATTCTTCGGAATGGGCTTTAGAGCCGCACTCGGTGGAAATGGTTTCTGTACAAACTTCTTCGAATCCAGTCCTTTCAAGACCGGGGGTGCTCCCGGGATCTGGTCGACCCTCGAGTTGTAGGTTTCGACTTTCTTGTCGTTGTCCTCTATCTTCTTTTCTCCTGATTCGACCCTCTTAGTGAGTTCCTCGAGCATCCTCATGATGGTGGGGTCAGTTCCTGACCCATTATTGCTTGATCTTTCCGGTCCAGGCTCAACTCGAGGAGTTGTTTCTGGTCCTGCTGTGCTCGGAGTCTTTTGCTGATTCTGTAACTGAGTGATAGAAACTTGTTGTGCTTGCAACATTTCAAAGATTACTTTTAGGCTGACTTCTCTTTCTTCTCGAGCATGTGTTCTTTGTACGTCAGTTTGGTATCCTTCACGTACACTTCCTTCAATATCAATACCCAAATTGACGTGCAAAGCAATATGTGAACCTACATCGACAACGTTTGGTACTGGTGCTACCCCAGGGTTTAGCGGTGGCACACCGGCCCTTGAAGCTGTTTCACTATTTTCTCCATGGAACCCGAGACCGTCATTTCCATTGCGTTTGCTGAGTTAGACATATTTTAACATGAAATCAAAGAATCTTTGGACAGGAAAAAGTGTGAAGAATAATGTGTGTTATCAAAAAACTAGCACCAAAATAATCACTATTATCTTTAGCCCCACAGTGGGCACCAAACTGTTTACCTCAAAAATAGTGTTAATAATTATACTTGATTTGTGGTTCTAAAAATATGTGATTTACTCCAATATTAGCTAATAATCAAGAAATGATAAGTGTAAGTAAGAATAATGTGATAACCAAACCAGTTTTGCTAAAGGAACAAGGGCCTCGAGCTTGATGGTTTCAGGGCCTCGAGGTCAGTTTAGTAACAATAAAGTATGAACAATAAATGAATAACAATGAAGTTGAAGAATAAACTTGAGCACAATAAACGAGAAAAGCAGAGTAGAATATTATTATAGCACTGAATGATATATCCTTACAAAATAATTGGGGTCCCCTTTATATATGAGGGAAAATCCTAATATGGTACATGTCTAATTATGACAAAAAATTCTATTGGTACAACTGTATAACGGCCTAGTACGGATTTATACTGTCTCTCACAAATCTTATCTGTCCTAACTATGTGTCCTTGGGAATTTTCCGCTTTTCTTTGACTGTCATCGATTTCGTACTGCCTCGAGGTAGGCTGTGACGGGCCTTCGATGTGCTTTCTCGAAGTGCACATTCTGAGATCGGACTTGAACTTTATCTTGAACATGAGCTCGAGCTCGAAACATAGCATAGACTTCGAAATCGGACTCCTCCAATTTCGACCGTATACACAGTAGTAATAAAAAATTTAATGAGATTTGAACTCTTAACAATGTAAGAGAAGGTTCCATTGGTACATGAAGCTATAAACCATATATCCACATCCTCCCTCTGTTGATTAATGGTGTATTATATATGTATATATGTATGTATGTATGTATGTATGTAATCAATAAGAATTCAAAGTTTCGAAGTGGTGCGTCATGAGTCAGTGTTATTTATTCTAATTTCAAATTAAAATAAGGTATTACAAGTTAATTTCTATTATAAACGTCAATTAATAATATAATTAATTTGTTATCACAGGTTAAGCTATACCGATAATATAAGTAAAATATCTTTACACAACCGGTGTACATATAATTAGCTTAAATCCATTTTCTATTACTGCATTAAAGGTGAACGAAAACATGCAAAATCAAATTCTATACCTTTTTTAACTTATTCAAGTCAACCTCATCATAAAGCTAATAACTTGTTTGGATGGTTGTTACCTGTCGTATCGTATCGTATTGTTGCTATAAATATGATGTTTGTTTTGATTGTTATTTAAATTTTATTGTATCGTATCGTTAATTCTGTCGTTACGCAACGGCGAAATGTGCTACTTTATGTAACGACCGATTTGGTGTGGTCGTGTCGTTATCTTGTCTTTTTCTCTCAATCTCACCCTTAATTATTGTTAAATAATTTTATTTTATCATTTATCCTACCTTTTTATATAGTAATTTTACCTGTATCATAATTGTTTTTTATAATATTACAAGTTTATTCTTCATATTGCTGGTGCGCGATATTATGAAACGACGACAAACGACACAATCTATCCAAACATTGTACTCATCAATCGATACATTACAATACGATACGATACATTATAAAACGATATGTAAGAACATAACCATCCAAACGAGCTGTAAGAGGATGATTTATTTGCTTAATACATCATATTATAGTTGAACATAAAAGCTTAAGAAAAAGTTTTATGCTATTTTCTAAAAAGCTTAATCCCTCTCCAACGAGACTCCATACGATCAGACTCATTATCTTGTCCATAAACTCCAAACTTAAAATAATGATGGTCTCCACTTCTTCCTAAAGCTTCATACTTGAGATTTCCATTTATATAAACCTTCAATTTACTTGCACCAAAATCATGAATGACATTTAGCCTAAACCATCTGTTGTAAATGTTTGGTTCAATTGTTGTTCTATAATAAGTGAGGTCCCCATTGTATACTCTTAGCATTAAGGTTGTGGCTGAAGTTGATGCTCCAAATATTTGCATTATTGACACACCAGTTGTACCACTTGGAATATATCCATATGCCTCAAATTGCCACACACCCGATGAATAATCGCGCCCCTAAAATTAATAAATCAATTAATTGTTAAAACGTTAGATGAAATATCTCTCTCTCTTTTTCATTTAGCAATATAAATGCTTTTGAACATCAAAAATATATAAGAGTTGCAGTAACTTGATGACCGTGTACAAATAACTTAAGTTCGGAATTGAGCAACTTTGCCTTTTGTTAGACTTTTAATCAAATATTAATTAATCCCGTCATTAGTAAAAACAAGGTTTCTCTTTTGCCCTAATCTCCTAATGAAGCTCAACTTGAGGGGTAGTTTTGAACTATAGTAAAAAGTTAAGAGATAAAAATCTCGAAGAATTTGGATATGTGGAGTCCATCCATATAAATGGCAAGGGCAAATACAAGAGATATTTCAACGACAAGAATATGGATGGGCCAAACGTAACACTAAGGCAAAAGTAAGCAATTTCGTATAGTATAGAGGCAAACTTGAATATATTCTCTTTTCTATGATTAATTTTCGAATAGATATAAATACTTCACATAACCGACTATAGATAACTAGTTTGCAACTCATGATATATAAATGATTGATTTTTTCTTTTTGTGGCTTTACCGTAATACGAATTTCAGTACGAGATTTTGTTTGGCTAGTGGGAGTATGAGGCTTGTCCGTCTTGAAAACCCACATCTTATGAACTCCATTGATAAAGGAATACGTTTGATTTACAGCCACATCATAAGGCTTTTGAATTTGGAAGTTGCTTTGGCTAAGAGTTACGGAAGTGAAACCATCAATAGGATCAGCTTTGCAACACAGATGGTTTTGGATTACAATTAGTTGGAGAAGAGTGAATAATATCAACGGGAGATGAGGAGAAGATATCAAAGCCATATTTTTTTGATGAAATAGTCAATAGATTTTGGCTGAAACTTCGAGTAGCTAGGTGTATTTATAGGGAAATATTTTGAGAAATTTGTAGAAGTCACTCAACATGCGATGGTGACACTTACAATTTGCATCGTTAGAAAAGAAAAAAGGTAGCTCGGTACACAAGGTATCTCGCGTTTACGCAAGATTCGTGGAATTGTCGCATCATAAATTAAGATTATGATATAGATAGTCTATCTTAATGGTATTGCTTTCACCGTTCAAATACGTGATTTATAGATTATATGGAGACAATTTTACCGCGTGCTCAAAGGTTGCCTTCCTTGCCATTAGCATCATTGAGACAAGAATATGAGTTGAAGGGACTAAGATTGGTGCTGATTAGTCTTTGCCACTGTGAGATGAACGGCTTGGTACGATTCTTCGCATTGAATAACTCTTAAATGGACAGACGACAGAATAGGGGTGACAGGCGTGTCGGGTTGGATATGAGCGGGTGAAAACGGATAATAAAAAGAATGGATAAATTATCTGACCCAACCCGTACTTGAGAAGTATAAAAAATGGCCTATCCGACTGATAATATGGATATTCATATTATCCATGGCTTCTTGAATATCATTACTTACGAGAGAACTTCCTAGTCTTCCAAATTTGAGGAACCCCAATTTGAAGATTTACAAATGTAAAAGTTAAACACATAAGTTATCCATTGGTTAACCATTTTCTAAGTGGATAATATAGTTGTTATCCATATTCGACCCGTTTTTAAATGGCTCATTATCCAACTAATTTTTTAATGAATAATATGGGTGGATAACTGTTTTCTTTTAACCATTTTGCCACCTCTAACGTTGAATAAGCCTAATTCAAACGGCAACAGCTTTTTACTCACTAGTGCATATGCAAAATTTTACCTAAACACTTACTTTATAATGAGTCTGAATTTAGGACTATATGTTAATTCTAAAACTTTATTTCTTTTCTCAGTTGATATTTAATTTGTATAGTTATTAAATTTTCAAAAATATCGACCAATATATATACATATTGCTTTAAGAAAAAAAAAGTTATTTTACGCAAACATGTGTAAAGAAGGGATAATATACTGCCACTGCTTGCTAAGTCCTATTTTATACTACTAATATATATATATATATATATATATATATATATATCAATGCTTTATAGTCAAATTCTTTGTGAAGTAGTTAACTATACTTGAAAAATCATAGAGAAAACCTTTTTAAGTTCATAAATTGTAATAATCCCTTCTCTTTGAGGAAAATAACTTGGAGTAGTTACTTTTTCGATTCCCATGAATTATTTCTTATAAAAAATAATCTTTTTAAATAAAAACATATGTCTGCGGTCTCAAGTTTATAACCATATATTTCTCTTCATCCCATATATATTTTCCTCTTTTTTCTCCCCAAAATATATAGTTAATTCAAAGTAAAAACTAAAGTAATACTACGTACAAGATTTATAATATAAAGTCAACTTTTTAATTCTCATAGCAGCCCACGTAATTAGCTTTCCAATTATTGAAGTGGCACCGCACGGTATTAATTCTTGACTGGATGTGAATGTAATAGTCTACTCAAACTTCATTTGAAATCTTCTAGGAGTACTTATTATCTCTTCGTACACGTTTGGACACTATTTGGTAGAAACTAATTAATAAGAGTATAAATGCTGAAGATGTTATAAATATATATTATATCATGGATGTTCATTTAGTATTTCGCATATGGGACACTGCCGTAAATATATTTATCTATTTAGTATTCTATTGGAAATAAGCCTCCTGAAGAAGCTTATCATTTTGGTACTCCGTTATGGATAAACATGCCCCGGAAAAAGATTATCTACATCAGGTACAGTAGCAGCTTACAAGCAACTTACACAACAGCTTGCAGTAGCAACTTACAAGTAGCTTACACAACAGCTTACAGTAGCAGCTTACAAGAGCTTACACAGCAACTTCCTTCTTCTATAAATAGAGGAGATTTCAGTTCATTATGTACATCAGTTTGAAAGTTCAATAATATATCAGTTTCTCTCTACACTTGTCTTTAGTTTATTTACTTTACAGTCGTTATTTTATAACACGTTATCAGCACGAGACTCTGCCATCTCGAGCAAATACTTTGAAAGTATCAAAGGTACGAACTTTCTTTTTCTAAATAATGTCAAATCTTTCTAAACTTGAATTTGTAGCCCTGGATATATCGGGCAAAAGCTACATGTCTTGGGTGCTTGATGCTGAAATTCATCTTGATGCGATGGGTCTGGCAGACACCATCAAGGACAAAAATCAAGCATCAAACCAAGACCGTGCCAAAGCCATGATATTCCTACACCATTACCTTGATGAAGGCTTGAAAATGAAATATCTCACTGTTAAAGATCCAGTCATACTGTGGAATAATTTGAAAGATTGATCGCCTGAAGATGGACACTGCCGTAAATATGTTTATCTATTTAGTATTCTATTGGAAATAAGCCTCCCGAAGAAGCTTATCATTTTGGTACTCTGTTATGGATAAACATTACCCCGGAAGAAGATTATCTACATCTGGTACAGTAGCAGCTTACAAGCAGCTTACACAGCAGCTTGCAGTAGCAGCTTACAAGTAGCTTACACAACAACTTACAGTAGCAGCTTACAAGAAGCTTACACAGCAACTTGCAGTAGCAGCTTACACAGCAGCTTCCTTCTTCTATAAATAGAGGAGATTTCAGTTCATTATGTACATCAGTTTGAAAGTTCAATAATATATCAGTTTCTCTCTACACTTATCTTTAGTTTATGTACTTTACAGTCGTTATTTTATAACACGTTATCAGCACGAGACTCTGCCATCTCGAGCAAATACTTTGAAAGTATCAAAGGTACGGACTTTCTTTTTCTAAATAATGTCAAATCTTTCTAAACTTGAATTTGTAGCCCTGGATATATCGGGCAAAAGCTACATGTCTTGGGTGCTTGATGCTGAAATTCATCTTGATGCGATGGGTCTGGCAGACACCATCAAGGACAAAAATCAAGTATCAAACCAAGACCGTGCCAAAGCCATGATATTCCTACGCCATCACCTTGATGAAGGCTTGAAAATGGAATATCTCACTGTTAAAGATCCAGTCATACTGTGAAATAATTTGAAAGATTGACCACCTCAAGATGGACACTGCCGTAAATATGTTTATCTATATAGTATTCTATTGGAAATAAGCCTCCTGAAGAAGCTTATCATTTTGGTACTCCGTTATGGAAAATATGACCCCCGGAAGAAGATTATCTACATGTGATACAGTAGCAGCTTACAAGTAGCTTACACAGCAGCTTGCAGTAGCAGCTTACACAGTAGCTTACAGTAGCAGCTTACACAACAGCTTACAGTAGCAGCTTACACAACAGCTTCCTTCTTCTATAAATAGAGGAGATTTCAGTTCATTATGTACATTAGTTTGAAAGTTCAATAATATATCAGTTTCTCTCTACACTTGTCTTTAGTTTATTTACTTTACAGTCGTTATTTTATAATACATTATCAGCATGAGACTGTGCCATCTCGAGCAAATACTTTGAAAGTATCAAAGGTACGGGCTTTCTTTTTCTAAATAATGTCAAATCTTTCTAAACTTGAATTTGTAACCCTGGATATATCGGGCAAAAGCTACATGTCTTGGGTGCTTGATGCTGAAATTCATCTCGATGCGATGGGTCTGGCAGACACCATCAAGGACAAAAATCAAGCATCAAACCAAGACCGTGCCAAAGCCATGATATTCCTACGCCATCACCTTGATGAATGCTTGAAAATGGAATATCTCACTATTAAAGATCCAGTCATACTGTGGAATAATTTGAAATATTGACCACCTGAAGATGGTCCTTCTTCCACAGGCACGTTATGACTGGACTCATTTAAGGCTATAATATTTTAAATCTATCAGTGAGTATAATTCTCCTATGTTCAGGATTATTTCCCAATTGAAATTATGTGGTGATAATATTATTGATCATGATATGTTGGAGAAAACTTTCACCACTTTTCATGCCTCGAATATGCTCCTGCA